>NEWO01000001.1:1033649-1058242 GCA_003013225.1 Phalaenopsis aphrodite
GCTTGGGTTAACTCCAGTATCATTTGGTATCAGAGAGCCTTTCCCTCTATCTTCAAGTCGTGGCTTGAGTTTCACATTCACTTTTCTTCTAGTGTATGTGTAGAGGTGCACTTACTGACTTAACTCTTATTGACCCTGAAATTGAGTGGACTTTTAGATGTTGTAGGAAAGCACTCATTGAACCTGAAACATCTGTAGGAACGGCTCACCATCTGGACCCAACCATGAGCCCTCTTAGGGATTTTACCAACCCCACTGCCGAGGAGATTTACATGAGTATCAATTACCCTGTAGTAGAAGCCAATACCTTTGAACTAAGACCTGTCATGATTCAAATGATTCAACAAAACCAATTTTTCTTTTTTTTTGGGGGGGGGGGCGGCACTGAAGAACCAAATCTGCACCTAACAAACTTCCAAGAATTGTGTGCCACATTCAAGTATAATGATGGCCCAAATGACCTTGTTAGACTAAGGTTTTTTCCCTTTTCCCTTAGGGATAAAGCCAAAGTGTGGTTGAACTCTTTAGCTTCAGGATCTATCAGCACTTTGAATGATTTAACTAAAAAATTCTTAGCCAAGTATTTCTCTTCTTCCTAGGCTGTCAAACTTATAAATGACATCGCATCATTCTCAAAATTCGAGGGGGATACCATTTATGAGACCTGTGAGAGACTTAAAAACTTACTTAGGAAGTGTCCCCATCATGCCTTGCCCAACTGGCTAATTGTCCAAACCTTCTGTAGGTTTTAAGTGATTATGTATTCGACTCTTTTACATTTAGACTTCCTTCATTTTATAGATAAATACCTGCTTGAAATGTATGGATTTCAGTTGATTTCTATTACAATACCTATTATATTACTATGTTATGATACGTGTGACTATGATTATGAAATAAATGCCTGTAGGTATTCATTTGCTACTCATGCGAGTGAGTGTGACGTATGAAATGTCTATGAATGTATGTTACAAGTATTATGCTTTAGGAATTATCACAAGAAATGCTGTGCGTAGACTATTACATGGTGTTTGTAAATATACTATTCAAGGATATATTATTCTCAACTCCTGATATTTATAAGGGGGCTAAACTCTTAGAACTGTTGAGATTAGGCAGTGACAAAATGTTAGGGAATCGTGAGTATTAGGGGGCTATTGATAACTGCTATGTTGGGGAGAACTCAAAATTTATCGATAGTTTATATGACTTTTGGGACAGGGTAAGGGCCCATGATGAAAAGACGTGGAAATAATTGAACTTGATAAATTTATAAGTGACATTATTATGAAATGACATTACTAAAATGATAGTATTATGATTATGCACGATAAATAGCTCGCGAACCTGTCTATGAACATATTTTTTATTATATTTATTATTTCATGCTTATGACATGGATGTTTAAACTGCAATCTTGGTTTTTATACTAGCTGCATTATTTTCATGTTCTTTACTATGCTAGCATATTATGACTTGTGTGTATAAGTGGACAATTTCATACGAGCATGCACGTTGCTTTTTTTAATGTATAAAATATTGTGCTAGCCTTGATTATTTCTTTGAGCCTGTTGTTGCTTTTTAGGTAGGGGCAATGGGCACCGTGGCGAGTAGCCAAGTGTGACTTTATACATCTTTTGCACAATATTTTTGAGAGCTTGTACTTATGTTTTGGGTACGTACTTTTATTATATTAGATTAGCAGCTCTATATAGTTTTTATGTTTCAGATGCTATAATATTCCTTGCTTCCAGGCATTAATTATGAAATGCAATGTATTTTGCATGTTACGTCAATTTAGTTAGATTAGTTTATCACTAGTTTGATTCTGATTCTATAGGTCAGGACGAGTGTTGGTGAAAATTTAATCTCCCCGAATTGTCCGTCTACTGAGTTACAAGCTATAATGCTATTAATATCACAAGTGATCGATAAAATGACGACTATCTAAATATTTTTCACTAGTACAGGGCCCATACATAAAATTGGGGTAGAAGTTAGATCAATATTTAAAGATATTTCAGTTTTTCAAGCCACTGCATTCAAGTGTGTCAGTGACCCTATAGTTGCTGAAGATTGGCTTCTGAAGATTCGAAAAAATTTGATTTGTATGATTTGTCCAGAAAAGCGAATAGTGTTAGCTACATTTATGCTAGGAGGCGAAACAGAAAGATGGTGGCATATTCAACATTAAGAAAAGTTTCAGCTGACATCTCTTTCGCAGATTTAGTGAAAAGAGTTTATTAAAGTTTTTAAAGATTGATTTATTTTGTGTTCAAATAGATTAGCACTGCAAGAAAATTTTTTTTAATCTAACTCAGGGGTCCGAGACAGTTATGCGATATGAGATAAAATTCATTTCTCTTTTCAGATATACACGTCATCATGTCAGTACCCAGAAGGAAATAAGTCACAGATTTCTGCATGGCGTCAGTGATCAGTTGAGGCTGGCTTTGGCGCCATTTGAAATCAGCGATTTTTCAGTGCTAGTCGAAAGAACCTGAAAAATTGAAAAGGAGCTGAACTTCTTCAGTCAGTAGTGACAACTTTAAACAAGCAAGGGAAAGGATTTTGGCAAGGGGGAACTCTTCTTATACAAGCAAATTAAATCATAAGGCGAGCATACATAACATCATTTGGAAAAACCAGTTTTTGAAAAATGTGCAAAAAGACATTTGGGCAATGTTTGATTAGTTAATGAAAATGTTACAAATGTGGTTAGTTAGGACATATTCAAATGAATTTTCTATGGAAAAGAAGAGAGACAACAAACCATTAACAATTCAAAGACAGGGACAACTCAAAAATTTTTTTGAAGGCAGACAGTTCAGCGGTACTCAGTTTTTGAGAAAGCCTTTAGTGCAAACATAAGTGTGAAACTTCAGAATATATAACCGGGCAACAAGTAAAAGCGCGTGTTTTTGCAACCACACTTTAAGAAGCCAAAGAATTTGAAGAAGTGGTTACAAGTACGTTTTTTATTTTAGATCAACCTGATACTATTCTATTCGATTCAACCGCGTCACATTTGTTTATTTATGATGACTGATGAGTTTGTTGTCAGTTTACATGTTGATTTTATACAATATTTCCCGATCTTTGTTATTATGCTATCGAAAGTGGGTTTTATGTCAATAGAAAATGTGTAGTGCATATTTATGTTCATGATAAGAAGTTGTCAACAGAGTTGATTATCATACCAATTCAAACTTTTGATATTATTTTGGGGATGGATTGGTTGGTGAATCAATTTTGCTACAACTGAATGCTCAAGAAGGCGGGTGAAACTCAAATTGCTTAGTAAAAAATCATTTTATATTTTCTGTGATTGAAATGCACAATCTTTCTTGAGTAGTGTGATAAAAGTTGGGAAATATTCGCGAGTGGTTAATTGATTTTTTTGGCTAAATTAGAAGTGTTGAATAAAGATGTACAATAATTGAAGAACATTCCAACGATTTCAAAATAATAGTTGAAGAGTTGATTATCATACCAATTCAGAATTTTGATGTTATTTTGGGGATGGATTGGTTGGTGAATCAATTTTGCTATAACTTAATGCTGGAGAAGGCGGGTGAAACTCAAATCGCTTGGTAAAAAATCGTTTTATATTTTTTGTGATTGAAATGCACAATCTATCCTGATTAGTGTGATAAAAATTGGGAAATATTTGTGAAGTGGTTAATTGATTTTCTTGGCCAAATTAGAAGTGTTGAATAAAGATGTACAATACTTGAAGAACATTCCGACGATTTCAAAATATTGAGACATATTTTCTGAATAATTGTTAGGACTACCGTCGAAACGAGAAGTTGAATTTGATATTGATGTGTAATCAGAAATGTTTGTAATATATGTCTCCTTAAATGATAGCTCTGAAGGAATTACTGAATTGAAATGTCAGTTGCAAGAACTGATAGTAAGCATTTTATCAGGCCAAGTATTTCACTTTGGCGTGCTCCAATATTGTTCATCAAGAAGGATGGATCTATACGGTTATACATTGATCACAAAGAGTTGAACAATGTAATAATCAAGAACAAATATCATTTGTTCAGGATTGATGATTTATTTGATAAGTTGGAGGGTGCACTGTATTTTCCCGAATTGATCTCAGATCGGAATATCATCAGGTCAGAGTCAACAAAGCGGATAAGACAGCTTTTGGGACCAGGTATGACCATTTGAAATCTTAGTTATGTCTTCTGGCTTAACTAATGCTCCAACAATTTTTATGGACCTGATGAATCGAATCTTCATCCCGTATGTAAATCAATTATTATTTTTATTGATGATATTTTGATATATTCTAGAACTAATGATGATCATGTTAAGCATCTAGGGATTGTATTGAAACTGTTGAGGCATAATCAATTATATGCAAAATTTCTTAAATATGAATTTTGACTGCGAAACATTGCATTTTTGTGAGACATCAGCGGTTAAGGAATCTCAGTAGATCTTCAGAAGGTGAAAACAATGGTGGAATGACCCGCTCCAAAAAATGTTACAGAGGTAGACAATTTTCTTTGACCTAGCTGGATATTACCTGAGATCGAGAAAAGATTTTTCACAAATAACTATGTCATTATCTAAGTTGATTAGAATATATGTCTAGTTTGAGTGGATTGCAAAATGTGAGTACAGTTTCAAAATCTGAAAAAACATTTGACCACTGCTACAGTGTTAGTTCTTCCATCAGGCACAGGAGGATTTCCGGTTTACAATGATGCTTCATTAAGAGGTTTGGATTGCATTCTAATGCAAAATAAATAGGTGATAGCCTATGCATCCAGATAGTTGAAGCCACATGAAAGGATCTATCTGACGCACGCTTTTAAATTAGTTGTAATGTTTGCTTTCAAGACTTGGAGACATTATTTATATGACGTGAAATGTGATGTATTCACTGATCATCAGAGTCTGATGTATATTTTCACACAAAAAGAGCTGAATCTGAGGTAGCAAAGATGGTTAGAGTCGATCAAAGACTACTATTTGGATATATTGTGTTGTCCGAACCTAGCAAATATAATTGTCGATGCATTGAGCCGTAAATTCACAGGTAGTGCAAGCTGGATTATCACTCAGAGGCTAGAGTTGATTAAAGAAATTGATGTCTTATATTTGGAAGTTAGAAGATCAGGTGATATGGGGTATTTACATGATTACATCAATTGACAGCGCAACCAATGTGTCAATGTAGCTCAGAAAGCTAATAGTGAGTATATAAAATTCTTGGAGTAATGCAATCAAGAAAAAGGACTGATTTGACTGTTGATGAAGTTGGTGTTATCAGAAGCAAGCTATAATTATGGGTACTCATTGATTTTGATTTGTGACAGGAAAATTTATATAAAGCTCATTGTTCAGGCTATACCATTCATCCGGGCGATATAAAAATGTACAAAGATTTGAAGTTGGCATTTTGGTGGCCAGGTATGAAGAAAGATGTTGTTGAATATGTAATTAAATGTCAAACTTCTCCGATTGTAAATACTGAGTATTAGAGACCCAACAGATTGCTACAATCTTTACTGATACCTGAATGAAATTAAGAAGAAATTGTTATGGATTTTGTTATATAATTTTCTCAATCCAGACTGGGTCACGATAGTATTTGGGTCATTATTGACAGGCTAACAAAATTTGCTTATTTATTGTCAATCGAGCATATAGATTCAATGAAAAAGCTGGACATATTGTATGTAAAAGAAATTATCAGGTTACACGATATTCCCAAAGTTATAGTGTCTGAGAGAGATGGAAATTCACATCCAGGTTATGGAAAGACATTCAACCAAAGTTTGGGTACACGCCTGCATTTCGTCCACCAACTGACGAGCAATCAGAAAGAACAATTTAAGTATTGAAAGATTTATTGCAATTTTGTGTTTTGGTCTTTGGAGACAGTTGAGAAGATCATATTCTAATGATTGAGTTCATTAATAACAATAGCTATCAGTCCAATTTCAAAATGGCTCATTACGAAGCACTATACGATAAAAAATGCTGAACTACATTGAGTTGGTTTAAAGTGGGTGAATGTTAGATGTTAGTCCCAGAGTTATTTGATGAAGCCACAAAGAAAATTAGATAATCAGAGACATCTTGAAAGTGACTCAGGATCGACATCAGAAATATTGCGACCCAAAGCCCAAAGCAATCGAATTTAAAGTTGGGGATTTCGTATTTTTGAAAGTCAGGCTAATGAAAGGTATAACCAGATTTGGTCAAGGAAATGAGTTGAGTCCCATTTACATTGATCTTTTTGAAATTATAGAAAAGATCGGACTAGTTGTCTAAATATTAGCATTGCCTATGTATATGTCAGATATTCACGATGTATTCCACCTTTCAGAGCTGAGAAAATGAGTTTCAAATTCAGAGCAGAAGATTTCACATGAAGATATTGAAGTACAAAAAAATCTAACTTGTTGAAGAGCTTGAAAATATTATAGCAATTATTGTTAAGAAGCCGAGGAACAAACAATTCCATTTGTCAAGATAAAGTGGAAGTAAATGCCTAAAAAGCAAGCTACATGGGAAAATAAGAAAAAATGAGACATAAATATCCCTCTATCTTCAAGTAAAGTCGAAAATTTTGAGTACTAATTTTTTATGAGGGGAGAGTTGTATCTAAAATTCATGAAATCACGTAAATAATTTTATAACTAAAAGTACCTATAATTTATGATCCTCTAAAATTCAATCAAATGATTTTTTATAAAATTTTGCGCATGATATCGATCAATTCGATATAAAACAATACATATAAATTATAAACGAATTAGGAGATATAAAATCAGAAGTTATAAATTTATTTAACCTCCTTAATTATCCTAATTCCTCTCCAATTCCCGCATTACTATTCCCTGCCGACTTCGTGAAGGGTATGACCACACATGCAATGACTCGATGGGATCAAACAACTGAGAGCATTTAGAAACCTATTAAGTGTTGCATTTCATTTCTTCTCTTCTAATTTCGTCCTCCTCGCAGTCTCGATTTCGCTCAAGTGACAAGTTTTGCAATCCCTGCTACAGTGCAGGGGCGAACCGTGCGAACCGTGCAAACCGAACGACACCAGGCAAGCCGCAGTGGCATTTTAGGCCTCCAAAGTTTCGAAAGTCCTCCCCTTCTCGTCTCTCTTGGTTCCCCTCTCCCTTTGGGCGGCTCGATAGAGCATTCGACCCTTGTTATTTTGCATGGGTGAGCATGGGTGAGCAGGCTGATCAAGCGACACAAAGGGAACCTGCAAGCTGCGGTTTATGCCTTTGGGGTGAAATTTTAAGTTATGAATTTCTCTTCCTCACTATTTTAGACTTTTATTTCTTTCCTCATGTTTATGTTTTGACGTTTACTCTGATTTTTGTGCATTTTTCATTTATGATAGCCGTCAGAGGCTCAGATCTTGTGTCAAAAGCTCCGATAGTGGTTTGTGAACTTTCCATATGGGTTTTAGCACTAATAGAACAAGGGAAAGAATAAGCTGTTAGGAAGAGTTCGAGAGAGAAACAAACGATTTCATATGGGTATATATATGTCGAGGAGCCCGTTTGATGTATGTATTTGGCATAAAAGATTTGTTTCGGCTTAGTCCATGTGAGCAAAATTTTTGAAACCTCATGTTGTTTGTGAACCCCATGTTTGTTTTACGAGGCTGCGAGCTCGAGAAAAGCGCGCGGCACTCGTCGTAGGTATGTTCCGTCAAGTCAGGTGAAATAATATTGTGTCAATTTAAGAAAAATAACCTTCTATAGATTTTAAGTGATTATGTATTCGACACTGTTGCATTTAGCATTTTTTTATATTGTAGATAAATACCTACTTGGAATGTATAGATGTCTGTTGATTTTTATTACGATATATATTATGCTACTATGCTATGATACATGTGACTATGCTTATGAAATAATTGCTTGCAAGTATTCATTTGTTATGACTTATGCGTGTCAGTGTGATGTATGAATTGTCTATGAATGTATGCTACAAGTATTATGCTTCAGAAAATATCACAAGAAATGTTATGTGTAGATTATTACATGAGTGCTTGTAAATACACTATGCAGGGATATAATATTCTCTACTCCTGATATTTATAAGGGGGCGAAACTCTTAGAACCGTTTGGATTATGCGGAGACAAAATATTATGGAACTGTGAGTATTAGAGGGGTTATTGATAATTGTTATATTGGGGAAAACCAACATTTATCGATAGTTTATATGACCTCTGGGACAGAGTAACAACTCATGGTGAAATGATATATAAATAGCTGAGTCTTATACATTTATATGTGACAATATTATTTAATGACATTAATAAAATAACATTTCTATGATTAAATACAATAAACAACTTGTGAACATGCATATGAATATGCTTTTGATTATACTTATAATTTTTTGCTTATGACAGAGATATTTACACTGCAATCTTGATTGTTATACTACTTGCTCTCTTTTCATGTTCTCTATTATGCTAGCATGTTATGACTTGTGTGTATGTTTGGATTGTTTCATACGAGCATGCACGTTGTTTCTTTTCCATATTTAAAATTTTATATTAGCCCTGATTATTTCTTTTAGCTCGTTGTTGCTTACTCTTGGTTGTCTATCAGGTATGGACATTAAGCACCATGGTGAGTAGTCATTTCTGTCTTTGTATAGTTTTTGCTTGTTGGTTTTGAGGGATTGTACTTATGTTTTGGGTACATATTTTTATTATTTTGGATTAACAGTTTTGTATTGTTTTCATGTTTCAAATGATATAATTTTCATTTTTTCAAGTATGTAGATGAACAAATTATGAAATGTAATATATTATATATTTTGCTGCAATTTAGTTAGATTAGTTCATGATCTATTGGGTCCAAATTCTGCAGATCATGACGAGTGTGGATTAGAATTTAGTATGACTGAATTGTCCACCTCTGTTGCACCTCAAATAACCCCTAAAAGGGGCCAGCTGGGTTGTGACATCACATCCCTTGCTCGCCCCAGCCGCTCGCAGATTCTGCCAACTCCCACTCCCTTCCTTTGCACAGACCAGCCGCCTGACCCATCTATTGTTCGTCCTAGTCTCTTGCATCTCTCACAAACCATCCAACCGTTGTTATCCCCCCTTATCGAGCACACCTCAGTTGGTCGATCAGCTCTCTATAACTTCCTAGTCACCGTTGACTTTTCGTACAACCTCCAGTAGGCGGAAGACCACCTCCTAGCTTCTTCTAGCAGCATCGACACCTTTACCCCTGATGTCTCCTTCAAACGCTCCAATAGACTCCTCTTCTACTCGTCGAATCTGCTGTCTCGATAGAAATGGTTGTTTGTCTTTTATTTTTTATATTTGTTTTTTTTTATTTCAGCATTCGTCATGTTATTTGTTGTTATCTGCATTGTTTTGTTGTTGTTGTCTAGCTGTCCTTGTGCTGTTTTGAAATCAACAATAAAATGTGTCATTCAAGTCGTAGTTTGGGTTCTCTGGTGTTATCAATACTAAATCATTTATTAGAGATTACAACCCCACAGTGTGATGTATTTGAAATCAATAATGGGTCTTCTGATTTTTCATATATCATACAACTACAAATATGAAACTTTTTAGGTAGAATGAAGCTAAACTTTTAAACATCAAGGCGAATTTTGGTGTAATGGTGAAATTTTAATAGAAGCTTCAATGTTAAGTGTGCTCATGCTGGAGCAATCCTATGATGGGTGACCTCCTCAGAAGTTACACCAACAGGGCAAAATCGCGAGGTCATTCGGTCAAAGCGGACAATATGTTGATGTGTGAGTTCAGAACATCACAAATAACATCAGAGCATTACACCAGCCGAAATATGTGAACCAAGTGTCATACAGAATAAGTGCTACGTCATAGGAGCCATCTCTTGAACCCTGAATTAGACAAAGTGCTACATGGTGGGAGCCACCTTTTGAATCTGTAAGGGCTATCTCTAGAATCCTATCTCCCTGTTGGATTATTATGGGGTAAGAAAGCTAACGAGGATGCGGCTACTTAAGCGAGGGAGATTATTAAAACTGTTTAAGTAGAATGAAGCTGAACTCTTAAATATCAGGTGTCTTTTGGTGTAAAGGTGAACTTACATTAGTAAAAAATCATGATATGGAAAACACTTGGATAACTGCTAAACCATAAGCGATGGTGTTTCGAAAAATCTTCTATTGAGTGTCTGTGATATTTTGAATATGGCATTTCAACACACATCATATGAACTTATGTTATATGGCACTTTTCTCCCCTTTTGAAAGTCTTTTGTTCTTCTTGGGATGAACACTCTTCAGCCTCAAAATTAGAGGCAACACAACTAATCTCTTTATTTCATTTGTAAGCTCCCAGGAATCTCCATTTTCAACAGAATATATACTTTTAGTGCATGCACACAACAATGCTTCCAACAGCTAAAATTCTGAGCATAAACTGTAATAACTGGCACCCTGCTCGGCTGATCCCTTGTATAGCCAACGCATGTTCACATGGGAGGCTCATAATATCAAAATTTTAATAAATCCTCTCACGAAAATAAACATCTAAACATCACTCAGAACATGCATTTCAACTTAAACGAATCGAATAGACAATATATATTTGAGCCTTATTCAAGTCTTTAATTGCTTTAGCCAAAATAATTTTTGATTGACTGCAATTGTACATTTGTCAAAGAACCATTTAATATTGTATGCCTTAAAGATTATAACAAAGTGGTCATTAGATAGGAATGTGCACTCTTGGTAACATTGTCTAAGCTTTCTAAAATGCTGATTGTCATCGAGTTGTATCAATTCCCAAAGAAAAGCATGAGGCCATCTCTCAAATCCATCTTCATTTTATAGGTAGGCATCTATGGCTAGATTCTTCATCCGTAATCTGTAAAAGTACTGATAAACCTTTCTAAAAGCTCTGGAAGCCAATTGTTATTCCTCATGGCAACTATTGGTTTTAAACTTCAACATGATGCCATAGTAATATAATGAGTTCAGCGACCATCATTTGACTTTGAAAATACAACAGATAAAGCGTTAGCAATATTATGATGTCTATCAGAGAAAAAAACTAAATTCTCTACCAATTCTATTGATTCCCCGAACCTGATTCTGAAATACATCAATGAATCTTTATTTTCTTAGTCAACAACTGCAAATGCTACTGAATAAAGCTGAGTATTAGCAACTTGGTCATTGCAACAAGCAAAATACTTAACTTATATTTTATTAAAAAATATTTCATCTACACTTAATACTTAGACGATAAGCACTTTTAAAGTTTGTATGCAAACACTTGAAGAGAAACAAACTTATTTGAAATTCTCTTAAGTTTTAAATTAAAAAACAACAATTGTCCCTAAAATTTTATGTAGCACGATTATACATGTCAATAATTTCTAAAAGAATGCTTTTTGAAACTCTCTCGCATATATGATAGCTTGCTAACCACACCACTAAGCCTTTTCATTAAACAGATCAATGTCATTGTCCCTCTTTGCTTCTGATATATCATCTTTGAGCTCAATTGGGGTTAGATTCAGTTAGTTTTTCATTGACTACTGTCGGTCAACTTTTTCGATAGATTATGAAAATATGAATATGAAAATAAAATTTGAAATTTAATTTAATATAATAGACATATTTTTGGTTTTGAAAGTGAGGTTGTATTCAGTACCTGCATAACGTGTTAGAGCAAGAATAATTACAATAAAATAAAGGAACAATCAACAAATAAAATGTACTTGTGTACGTGACGTATCTGCTGCTGTTATTCCTGTTGCATGTTTTAACTCACAAAATACAATATAATTTGCAGGATTTTAAATACATTGCAAAGAAAAGAAAAGAAATAAACAGTAGAACAAGTTGTAGTAACAGTTAGGAATTCCCAAAAGAGGTGATCCTAAGGCCTCCTACAACTCCTTACTGTAACTAGCGAGATAGTATGGTGATCCTACGATCCCCTACGACTCCGGTAAGCAACTAACGAATGTGTACGGTGATCCTACGACTCCGGACAGCAGCTAGGAGTTTCGAATGATGCCTGCATGAATTCCTATGAATCCAAACAACAATGGGCAACACCTATGTGGTTTCCTACGAACCCAAATCGGTGGTGGACAGCTACTAGGTGGCTTCCTACGACATCTGACAGTGATTAGGAACATTGGGCAGCACTCTACAACCTTCCTATGAACTCCAAACAGCAGTGGGTAACACCTAGATGGTTTCCTACGAACCCAAACAGTGATGGGCAGCGAATTGAAGCATTGGACAACGGTCCTGCAGCTCTTACAGCTCGGGGCAGCAACTAGCGGGCTTGTGCGACGATCCTACGACTTTCTACAACTTCCAAACACTCCTAACAGCCCTTGATTAGCGATGGGCAGCGATCTTATATCTCAAACAGCTTCCAAACGACAAATTCAAAGCCCAAGCAGCACTCCCAAGGCTCCAACAGCACTCCCAAGGCTCCAACAACACTCCTAAGGCTCCAACACCGCTCCTAATCATTGAATTCAGCACCTCGCAGCATTCCTACAGCACTTATGGCACAGAAACTATCAATTTCAGCGCCTCGCAACACTCCTACAGCACCTATGGCACAGAAACCAAATTCAGCACCTCGCAACACTCCTACAGCACCCTATGACAGAAACTATCAAATTCAGCACCTCGCAGCACTCCTACAGCACCTATGACACAGAAACTATCAAATTCAGCACCTCGTAGCACTCCTACAGCACCTATGACACTTCAAATTATTAACTTCAGCACCTTGCAACACTCCTACAGTGATTGACAATCTCAAACAACATTTAAGTGGAACACAACATCCTCCAAAATAATGATAAACCATCCCGAAATGGTACATTAAAAGGCTCCCAGAAAACTATAGCGAAAAAATCCTCCAAAACACCTCAAAAACAACTAACATATATTTTAAATAGCTGAAAATAATTCCGTCAAGCTATGAGGCCTTAGATCAGTTTAAAGGGGTCAATCACTGTTAAAGATAACACCAACAATTGCTAATGATAACGTTAAAAAACTGGATAGAATCGAGAACGGGTAATTTCCATTATGCAACGTCAATCTTGATTTCTATAAATGAAATAAGGAGATAAAGAGGGTCGAAGACTTTTTTTTTTATCTAAAAGTTTCTTTAAAAGCAATGGAGCAAGT
The DNA here is from genome assembly GCA_003013225.1 of Phalaenopsis aphrodite. Lineage (NCBI taxonomy): Eukaryota > Viridiplantae > Streptophyta > Magnoliopsida > Asparagales > Orchidaceae > Phalaenopsis > Phalaenopsis aphrodite. The sequence continues at coordinate 1,046,845 of NEWO01000001.1, forward strand.
AATCTGGGTTTTGTATGGAATTCGATTTTTACAAATAAAGTTTCGTATGAAATTCAATTTTAAAGATCAAGAACATCCATGATCAAGAAATGTAAATGAAATCAAACATCATTCGCATCTCTAATAACCGTATGCTTCCCTTAATCCCATCCAGCTAGAGGAATCTGAATCCCACCAAAGTCAAGAAAAGCATCCCACCGGAAAACTTCACAATTCCATCACATAAAGACACTACTAAATTTTAATAAGATCAATAAGCCTTTAAGAAAGAATAGAAAGAAAAGAAAATAAAAATAAAATAAAAAAAATCACAGATAGATTTCTCATACCTGACAGGAGCAGCCTGAGTCGAACGAGGAAGAGAGGCCGATGAATCCCGAGCGCGAGGAAGAAAGAGGCCAGCGAGGGAGTTGCGGAGGGGTGCTTCAAGGAGGAGCGGTCGAGCGGGATGGCCTCAGTGCGGGAGACGGAACCGAGCGACTTCGGTGCGGGATCGAGCTGAGACGGGATCGAGCCGGCAGTGGCGGGAGACGGGATCGAGCGGCTTCGGCGTGGGGAGGAGGCGAGCGAGCGACTTCGGCGTGGGGAGGAGGCGAGCGAGCGAGCAGAAGTCTTCGGCGCAGGGAGGAGGCGAGCGGGCGAGCTTCGTGCTTGCAGCGGAAATGCGACAGGAACGGGAAAGCGAAGCGGGAGCGAACGGGGAAGAAAAGCTCGGGAGCGAACGGGGAAGAAAAGCTCGGGAGCAGCAAATTAAATCGAATCCCCGAGGAAGAAGACGCTCCTTCCTTTTAGAATTGGAGCGGGAGCCGTTACTTTGGAACCAATTGGGCGGGGGAAATAATACAATTTCCAAATGCAGGGGCAGGAAATAAATGGTTTCCAAATGGAGGGGAGGATTAAATGGAAGGTCTTAACACCTGAAATAATCTTAATTAAGACAAAATTAAATAATCCATTTGAATTTTGAAATTTGAATTTCAAATTCAGGTGAGCTGGTGCTTAGCCCATGTTCAGCCCGAGTCCATCCTGAATCAAACCCAAGTCGGACCTGAGTTGAGTCCGGGCCCACACACCGCTAAAAAAAAGGTGCATCAATATCTGTGCAGTTCGCGCGAGTGTGGAACCACAACAATATGAGTGTCATTTCTAGCTAAAGTCAACGTTCTGGACGCGTCAGCGCGGTCCGTTTCGTCATCCGGGGTCGTTCGGACAAGTTTGCCGGTGACGAGTCAAATCAAGTTAAAGTCGTGTGTGGCGCAATGAGTACGCAAAATGCGGCGTTATCGAGCGTTCGGGTCACAGAAGGGTTCCCTAGGGGCTGCTCCTATTAATGTAGGAACTCGACTCGAGTTTCATGTGTCGATCCTAATCAACTCAACAGAACGTCGAGGATTTAGGACTGCCCATGCGAAACTCAAAGGTGTGACGAGGTGGCTCGAATTTTCTAAATGGTATGGGTTCCGTACTAGTCTTCTAAGAGAGTTGAACAGGGGAAGCCTAAAGCTAGACCCTAGGCTCTAAGGAGAGACAAAAAAGAGACCTCATCCAGAAATGAGGTCAACAACTACATGTCTAGTAAGTAATGCTTGAGCTTCATAGTGGTATTTCGGTCTAATATCCAAAGTCGGAGTGTATTATGATTAATGGCTCATTAGCTCAAACATGATTAATTCGACCAACTTAATGACTCACAAGCTTCGTGAACATTTTTTAGAAGGGTAATGAATGTACCATGTATTTGTTCCTAATTTATTTACTTTGAATTTAAGATTCTTCTTCATTGTATATAAATATAACTTCCTCTTTACGTTTATTTTTACTCTTCTAAATGCAGTCAGAACAGATTTGAGCATGATGTCATAATAATGAAATTACTTTCAGGGCCAATTATTTGATACCTATGTGATGTCATAGTGGCAATTTTGGTATAGTATTTGATGTTAGAAGATTTTCCTTTTAATTTTTTATGATTTGTCCAAAATTTGTGTGCAATGTAATTTAAGAAGCGACTCCAATTAGTGCAAGTATTATTATAATATCACTTATTAGTTTTAGTCATTCTTATTATGCTTGTGATTATGTGGTATGTTGCTCATCTTAACTCCAAAGGGTCCAGATTGCTTTAATAACTACCGTAATACCTAGTTCAAATTTGGTTTGAGTCTTATTTAAATCTGGTAAGATTACTGCTTGATCCCCTTTCTGGATCGTTTATGAACTTGGTTTAAAATTTGCTTGAGCCCAGTTTAAACTCTATTAGAACCTCACTCAAACTTTGCTCAAACCTTCTCTTAACTTCTTTTTGATTGGGTTGGAAGTGGGATTTGAACCGCGTTTGAACAAGTTTCAAGCCATGCTTGGACAAAAGCTTGAACTACAGTGAATGTGGACTGGTTTAAACTAATTTCGAGGAACTTCAATTAGTAGTTTGTGCATGCAAGGGATGTATTCTGCTCCAAAATGAATTTTTTGACATATTTCTCCAAGAAACAAACAACGGGGATATTTGATTAGTTAGAACTATTACGAGCCATTCAGAGTCAAATTTCCAATTATATATAATATTTGTCAGGCACGGAGTTTCAAAAGCCTACAATATGTCAAAGATATTTTGAGTTAATATATGTATGCGTGTATATATATATATATATATATATATATATGGCAAAGAAATTAAGGTTATTTGACATGGACAATAGTTGGTAGAATATATATTTCAATAAGACAAAAACAATGTAGTTAATGTTGATTGGAAGGACATGAGAGAGGACGGAGGTGACATGGATAGAATTGTGAAATTTTTTGTGTAAAATAGAACTAAATATCTTATTCAACACTTAGTAAAGAGTGCTTGAATGTTGGAAATTATTAACGTCCTAATTTAAGTTGTTTGGGATCACTTTTGTCATGATAGTTGTTGTTGTGATGCTAAACATAGTTCTCTACTTCTATATCTTCTTGACTATAACTTGTATTTTATTTTCTTATTTTTATTTTAAAATATAAGTTAAAAATATTGTCAATTATTTTTTCAAAATTTGATATATTGAATACTATTTTATTAATGTTGGTTCTTAAGATGCTATATCTTGAGAATTGCGAGGTTGTTTTAATATTAATTATATTTTCTAATGATTTTTTATATTTGATGTCGCTTTTTATTTGCAGATTGTTTTGGTGGTTATAGTTCCCATTTTTTATGTATTGTGACAGTCATGTTTTTGGTACTGAGATTTTATTTTTAGAAACTCATTTTGTTTTTAGTTTCACTATATAAAACTTCTCCCATTTCATGTTTTTTAAGTACATTTCAAAATGGGCATGCTTATTTTTTGTCCGTTCGTCTTGTTTGTCCAATTCTCAATAATATATTACTATTCTATATACCATATTTTTGCTCGAAAAAGTTTATCTTCATTGTCAGGTTAGGGAAATACAATAATATTCGGTGATGTTGTTTTAGCTGTTTTACTTCTCAGTTTACGGTTTTTCTATTATTTTTTTTTGCTGTCAATATGAATATGATTGTGGTTCTTGTGAGAATGGAATGCGTTTTCTAGTTTTTGATTATCTTGCTAGGATTGGTTTTACTATTGCATATCATTTCAAATCAACCCTTAGACATAAACTGCATGTTCCAATATTGTGTTTTAGGTTCCTTCATGCTGCAACATTCCGTGTTCTTTCAATCGTTGGATTGGCTGCCATTTGTTCCTTGAGTTTAACCCGCCTGCTGCCTTGTAGTTTTATTTGATTACTTGCTATAACAGTTAACTCTCCCTCCTTCAGTTTCTAGCTATAATAGCTACGTCGCTAATTTCTTGCTATTGTTGCAGGTGCTGGTTACCATAAAATGTCGACTATTTCTTGCTTTGTTTATTGATTTGCTAGTGTTTTAGCAAAGTTTGCTAGCTGTTCGTATGCGATTTTCTTATCTAAAATTAATCTGCAGCTTTTATCGGTCCCTCTGCTTCATATGTTGGAGTTTCTATTTGTTACCTTCTTCTTTATTTATTCATTTCAAGCGTTGTAGCCATATTTACTGCTTTGTTTCATTCTCTTGCAATGTAATCTATTCAACTATTAGTTTTATTCATTTCTCAATATTGCAGTATAGCTGGAAAGGAGGAATTTTGGAAGTGCTGGGATGGAAATTTTAAAGTTAGAAACTCACTACTTTGCAAAAACTAAGGTTAGAAATATATTTTCATTTGCAAAAAGTTCTAGTGTATTGAATTGAAACTTGCAATATTATGCTATGTCTCAAGTGAATTTGACAAGTTACTTATTTTGGCTCTTTTTTAGTTTAGTGGGATCACTTAATGCATGTAAAATCGACAATGAATGATTGAATGTTAAATAAACTTTTTGTTTACCCCCAGCTCCCGTGTGCTCTTCAATACGGATTTTTAGAGCCCTTTGCAATTATTGATAACAATTTCTAAGGATGATTCTTCTTGTACTAACATGAGGCATGGATATTTCAATTGATTATTTTGATTGACAATTTTTTTCCAAACTATTTGATATGTTGAAAAAGTAATGCAGTGGAATTGAAATATAAAATATTTAAAATATTTTGAAGGTGTTTGACTCAGTATAAAACAAATTCATGAGTTTACATTTTTGTGTTTGGTTTGAAGAAAAAATGAAATTAGTCTAAAACCTCTAGGCGATAGTAGTTGATTGTGGCGTCAGCTGTTGACGGTGGTGTCGTTTGTTGGTTGTGGCATAGATGAGTGGCAGCCATGGTAGTGACCGACTGTGACGGGTAGAGGGTTGGTGGCGGTGTCAATGACTGTCATCTTGCGTGAGGCAGTGACGGTAGTGGTTGGTAGCGGCGGGAGGTGGCGGCAATAGTATTCATCATTCAGTGGTGATGGGAGGCGATGGGCTGCGACATTGATGATTATAGGTATAATTTGCAGTGCATTCAAAACTCGGCCAAATTTGGTTCTGCTTCAAATACACTAAAAATAACTGAAGGCTAAAGTTAGAACTCATTGAAATTTTACTCTATACTCCGCTTTCTCGAAACCAAATAATTTTTCATAATTCTTGAATTTCATTTAGTTTTTACTCTTTTTTCCACAAACCAAACAACCCCCTCAATGATTTTTTTGTGTGTTTTTGAGCTTGTATCAAGTTTTGTTATTGAGTTTACTTGAGGCCCTGTGCATTCTAACCGTTTTATAATTTGATATTAGTTCTTAAATTTCTTATAGAAATTCTTATTTTGATAACTTTTAATTATTGAGATCTTAGTATAAACGAGTTGAGTCGAGCTCGAGTTTGGGCTCAAACGACCTTTAGCTCGTATAATGTAATTGAACTCGAGCTCGAATGGAAAGCTTGAGTTCGAATCGTTTTATAAGCTCGATTACACTTGAAAATTTTAATGTTGGTTTAAATCAAGGAATTGAAAAGAGCTGTAAATTTATATTGCATTTGATTAAAAAAAAATAAAATGTTTTTTTTTTTCACAAAATTTTTATCATAACCTCAAAAAGAAGTTACTCATAAAAAACATTGCATGCATACGATCCAATTTCCACGCATTTACATAACAAGCACCCAACCTTTACTTTTTACATTTATTCCACCCAAATTTTTCATATCACAGCAAAAATACCAGTATTTCAACTTTTTAAAAATTGAAATACACATTCCTGCAAAGGTAAGTTGACATATATGTAAAAAATTAAGTTTGGGTTTTAGATATGTAAATACATATGAATTGAGTGGCACGCATGTAAATCTCCCAAAACATTATAAATAAGTCCAACAAAACTTCCATCAAAATATAATAACGAATTAATGAGTACTCGCACATTCATTTGGTTCTGGTGTAAAGGCAATAAAATTCTAAAAATTAAAACAAAGTCTAAACTCTAAACACATAGGGTATGCTTTCCATGTATACTTCTGAGAATAGTTCAACTTTGTCAAATTGTCTCAATGATTACTATAATTAGTCGACAAAAGATTTGAATAATCAGCATAATTATTAATTCTGGCCACAAAAGACTTTAACTCCCGCTGTAGCTGCATCAATGCCCTTAGTTTCCTCCGGCAATTGGTGTAAACCCTTTCTCTTTCAGCTCAAGGAACAATTTTGCCCCCTTCCTCTTGTTAACTTTGATCCGACCTTCAATAACACCAAGAATGAACCAAACTTTGTTGTCCAGCTTTAAGAAGCTTCAACTCAAGAGTATCCAACAAAGCTTTCTGTGTAAATTTGGCATAATTTGTTCTTATTTGTAAGTGAAATACAGAGAATAATCATTGGAGGTGTTAACTTATTCAATGCCATCTCACCTTTATTTTCTCATAATATATAATCTTTAAATGAAAAAAACTCCTCAAGAACTGTGGAGAGGATTAAGAGTTAGGACATGTAGTAGATATAATGAAATATGCCAAGAGGAAGAACACTCACTTTGTTCTGGTGTATCATATTCCTCAATCCCCTCTGATGCCAATGCGGTCTAGGTAGTGGCACCAGTTTCCTTCACTGTTGTTTTCTCAATTAGGCCTTCATTATATGAGCGGACAAGTGTCATTCCAGATATTATTTGGAGAAAACACCAACCTATTTACATAAAAAGATGTAAAAGATGTCATCTTTACCTTGAAAGCTCGATACCATGGATCCATCGACACCATTGGCTCATTATTAAGCAAACGCCTAACATTTTTAACAATATCTCTTGGATTATAATTAGGAATGTTAGAGCTCCAAGCTGTACCAATTCCACCACTTCCATTTACTAAGACCATGTGAATAATTAGGAATAATTGGTACATACCTACAGATTATTGTAACTTCAAATTAGATAATCTGGTTCAAGTCAATTGATAAATCAATTGCTAGATAAAATAAATTACGATGTGGGTTCAATTGATTGTCCTTCATCAGTCAAATGGTCCAGAACAAGATATTCATTGGGAAACAAAAACCTAGTCATGGGTGATAACCTTGTGTAAATATACCTGGCAGAAGCATGGCCCTTGCCTCCCTTGCCTCCCTGAGTTCATTTATATACAAGAAAGAAGAAAATATCAGAACTACTACTAAAAGTTGCAAAAACAAACTCAAAGCCTATAATAATGTTTCATACTTGGGGAGTTCCAAAAAAGGAAGAAACGTATCTTTAAGATTGGCATATGTTATGTACGGAAAAATAAGGGAGAAAACGTACCTTTATGATTGGCCTTTACTTGATAGATCATTGATGTTATGGAGTAAGCACTACAAGAATAACAGCAAGAATAGCAATCAGGGGGGTTAGGAAAGAATATAGAATAGTTCATACTCCAGATGAGAAAGGAGAACGGAAAAAAAACAGGCTTTCGAAATAAAGTTTCTTCGGAATCCATGAGGAAGATCACTATACACTATTACTTTGGATCTCATAATAATGTTTGGATTTGTTGATGCATATGTTTGGATAAACACAATTGTTATGTATTTCACGTTCACTTTCTGCTTGTAGCCATTTTTGCAAACAGAGTGTGTTTTAATTTCGAAGTGCTGTAAAATTAAAAATATTTAGGATTCAATGAGGAAAGTTTTATCTTTGAAGGGTTAGGTAAGCGAAAATGGACCTAAATTATAAATTACCCTTTTGGTTAAATAAGTGATACCGAAGTTAACCCAATTCACGACAGAAATAGCAAATATTATTACTGAATTACGAACAACTACACGAAGACTCATAAAAAAATGGAAACAAATGACCACAACTTCCAAACGGTCAAAAGACAATAACGATGCTGCGAAATAAGAAAGAATACAACTCAAAACACAAAGAAAGCTCCCTCTAGGGCGTGTGGCAGGTCCAACCAGGGAGGAAGGTTGCTGCGGTGGTGCTGGCTGGTGGCTGGCAGCAGGTAGGAGATCTGCTGGCTGGTGGCTGAAAGCAGGACAGCACGTAGTCGACTTGTTTTCGGTTGCTGGCAGCAGCAGGACAACTGCTGGACAAGGGTTGGAAGGTCGGGGCGGTTGCTGGAGGGCGGTTGAGGGTCTGGACGGCAGCAGGACAAGTTGTGTGAAGTGTTGAATAACATCGGGGAAGGTGTTGGTGTGACTGGCGACAACAAGACAACTGTTGGAAGCATCGAACAACAATTAGGAATGAAGATGGCAGCAAGGTCGAGTGGTTTGCAGCTGCTAGAAGTGGCACGTGAGGGGGCTGCAGAAGGATAAGTGTCTCATTGGGATCGAGCTACAACCAGAGCATCACCCGAACCCTTAGAGACGGTCACCACCTTGGACAATTTACAGTCGGAGCTCGTTGTCGGGTACAACCCTCGGAAGGGAAGAATGCCTCAAAGGCAGCAACTGAAATCAGTAACAATAAAAATCCCTCATTCCCAATTTTAGGCGAACAACATCTATAAATAAGGGGGAAATTAATAGACTTGACAAGTAGGAGAATATACAATAAATAAAGGAGGGGGGAGGAAAATGAAGGAATTTGAAGTGAGGCTATTGTAGGAAGGGAAAGATTTAGGCATGGAATCAAATAGGAAAGGGAATTAAATTTTAAGCTAATTAATTCAAATTATTAAATAGCTCTTATTACTTCTATCTTTATTCAATGCCTATACTCTTTACTTAGATTCAAAATTAATTGAATCAAAATTGTTTTACTTCTTTTCTCTCACAGTGAATTTTTTAATCCTACTATTACGTATATCTAATATATTCATTTGTCATTATTAGTAATTGGATTTATATATTTTTTATATTTATATATTTTTTTATACAATATCTTTCTAAAATTAGCTTAGCTTATCATTTATTATTATATTTTCTATAATAATTTCAAGTTTACATCTACAAGGCATTATCATTGATATAAAATTTTAATGATAATTTTCTTCATGTACTTATTTATTATAGCTTACCTGTTTAACTATAAATTATCATGGTATCAATTCTTCATGTCTAAGAAATTACATTACATTCTAAAAAAAATAACTTCATATTTAAGAAAAGAGATGTAAAAGTTTATGATTAATTCTTTTTCCTCTTGCCTTGCCAACTTATTAATTATCACCTCTGAGTTTATCTTCCTCAATAAGCCTAACAATTTTTAGGCTATTTTGGATATAAGTCAAATATAGGGCTTATGGATTGCAAAAGAAATCCAAATTGAAACATACATTTCCAGAATAGTGGAGAACCTAATTTTGACGTATAAAAATCACGTCCCCTTCCCTTTTTTTTGCTTTCTTTTAAATAGCTGCACTGAGTGGTGCTGCTTAGCTTATAAATATATATATATATATATATATATATATATATATTATTTTTATTATTATTACAGTATGTATCTTAATGACCATGAATTCAATTTTCTTTCTCAGATTTTTTGTGGATTTTCAAGTTTTGGTAATTTTTCTAACTTCTAGAATTGAATGAAATATGTCTTATTTTAAATAAAAAGAAGTCAATATTTGCTAAAATGAAAATTTGGAAATTTTTTAATTGCTGTTTTTTTTTTTTTTTTTTTTTGTGTTTCTTTGTGCATCTTTTCTCAGGTTTGTATTATGAATCTTAAACCTTTGGCATCTCTCTATAATCATATTGGTAGGAGCCTTATACCACGGTTTCTTTTATTAGTACTATTTTCTTTAAACTTGAATTACAATGTTTGTTAGCGCTGCAATGCATATTTATTGTTTTATTTGTGGCACTGTTTTCTCTGAAGTATGTGTAGAACTATTTATGTTCTTTATACATTGTATCAAATTAATATTTTATTCTAAGAATTCGTGAGAATACTCATGTTCTTCATATAGGATCTCCCTTTCATTCGATTTCATAAATATGTTTTTATGTTTTCCATGATATTGGACTAGTATGATCTTTTTTAATTTTTTTTTCAACTCAATGCTTTTGTTGCGTTCTCTTGCAATTTATTTTATTCCTTTTCTATTAAGTGCTGCTTTCTACAAACTGTCATGTTTACATTCCAATGCGGTGATATTGTTAATCTTCTTAGTTTCTTCTGTCTATTATTTTACCGTTCAGGGTTTTTGAGAAGAGATTGGTGGACATGAGTTCTAATGGATAATCTCGGTATATTTGTAAATAACTGTGTAGGCAGGCTTCCCGGATGAATAGTATTTAGATTTTTCCTACTGCTGTTTCTTTTCTTAATATAAATGGATGGGGAAAATGAAAAGTTGTTGCATAATTCTGGAGTTAACAGTTTTATGAAGAAGATACCATCCTCTTCCCCACAATTTACTAGTGTTTGCAGCAGGTTAGCATCTGAAAAGGCTGGGGCTGATCAGCCAACTTTGTCATGTCGCAATATGATTAAAGCCTGTAATTGTGATGCTCAGCATTTCCTACCTTTTAACAACCTCACTGTTAGAAATTATCTCAACTTCATGAAGAGTGGCTTGCCCCAACGGTTGTTGTTTTACCATGACAGTGAATGGAAGGACTTCGCTGCTGAGATTTATGACCTTATGCGTGAAGATTTCCGGTTAAAGAAGGCGATAATAGAGATTACACATAAAAACCAGCAGTTTTTGTTGGATTTTGTCCATATGCTTCATATAGATTCAAAAACAGGTCTCAGCATGCCTATTGCTTGGATTGATGAACATGGAAAATGCTTCTTTCCAGAATTTTATCCGGAATCCTGCGTTGCACATAGATTCGTTAATGGCAGAAATCTTCATGCTGCTAGATTGCCAAATGGATCAGGAGAAATAAATCACTGTGGGGTCCTTACGAGTGCATCTGAAAGCTCAATATTTTTACGCCCTGATGATGATGAACCGATAAAGCTTGCTGAACCTATTATTGTTGACAATTATTCTATCGATAATGGTGAAAGAATGGGAGAGAATGAACCGCACTCTTTTACTAATGCAAATATATCAGATTCAGAATCTGTGCAGGTGAAAGAGACCAGAGCAGATTATGCTTCAGATATCTTGGGTTCCATCAGGAGTCTTTTTCTGTGCGGATTATACCCTCATGTTAATGCCAATGATGTAGTTAGCATCTTAAGGACACCTACTGTTAATAGATTTGGAGAAGTTTGTTTTCAAACTTTCCAGAAGCAAGTTGAGATCATCAAGAGTCTTCGTGGTGGTAATGCAAATGTACGATATGCATGGCTGCCTTCCAGCAAGTCTGCTGTGGAAGATATTTTATTGCGTGGGGCTAGGAGAATTGAAAAGCCGGTTCGGGGTGCTACATATGGGCTGGGCATTCATCTTGCTCCAGTAAACCGCTCCAATGTCTGGTGAGGTTTTCTTTTTAGTCATAATAAACATTGTTCATTGTGGGTTGTCAAACCTTCAATCCATGCCCCAGGGAGTAAAAAATATGCTATGTACAAACGTAAGCTTAAAATGACATCATATA
>NEWO01000001.1:1058567-1075805 GCA_003013225.1 Phalaenopsis aphrodite
ATATATATATATATATATATATATATATATATATATATATATATATATATATATATATATATATATATATATATATATATATATATTTATATACAAACTGCTTATGACTTGCTTTTTTGAATTATGGCCTGCTCACAAATCTGTATTCACAGTGCTAGCTATTCCGATGTTGACGAAAATGGTTTGTCTCATATGATTCTATGCCGCATCATTATGGGCAATGTGGAAGTTGTTCATCCTGGATCAACGCAATCTCAACCGAGTAGTGACAAATTTGACAGTGGGGTGGATGATCTTAAAGCACCGAAGCATTATGTTATATGGGATAAAAATATGCATTCTCACATCTACCTAGAATATGCTGTGACTTTCAAGTTACCTTCTGAGGCTAGAGGTAGTTCTTATTTGGTTAAAATATTTGGTCTTTTAACATTTCTATTTTAGTATTTGTAAGGTTTGGCAACTTGGCTATGGATCTCTTGACGCTTATCTTGGATTCAGAGTTTATTTTTGGAAAAGAAAGGATAGTTGATTCCACAGTTAGTGATGGTACTTCACGTGTTTCACCATCTAAGGTGCACATTTTAGCTTTATTATATTTATTTTGAATGAAGTAGTCTAAAAATAAAATACAATTATTATTTATATTTATTAATTTTTTTTTCTTATTAGCCTTCTTATGCAGGAGTTTTGATGCAAATAAAGTTTTAATTTTTTTTTCTCATTCTTTTTTGTAGCTTGGTCATTTTACTTTTCAGTGTTCTATGAGTAGTAATTTTTTCATTGGGGTTTCATCTGTTTATAATATTTTAATATTATCAAGCTGTAACTTAGTTTTGATAAAGTTGAAAATTGAAGTCCCGTAATGGTAATATTTAAACATTTCAGGTAGGCAATAATAAGCCAGCACTTGGACCAGCGGGCCAGTTACTTGCTATAGCTGGTTCATTCGGTAGAGATCCAAAACCAACATCCCCATGGATGCCCTTTTCTATGTTGTTTGCTGCAATTTCAACCAAAGTTTCTTCTCAAGATATGGATCTTGTTAATAAACATTATGAAGAATTCAAGGTTTATTTTAAGCCATCACATCCTTCTTGTGTTGATGCTTCTTTCCTTCAAAAATTTGAGTTCATTTGATGGACTTATTTATTATTTATTATTTTTTCAGAAGAGACAAATAACCAGGCTTGACCTGGTTAAGAGGCTACGGCAAATCGTCGGTGATAAACTTTTAATATCTACTATAATGAGGCTTCAGCACAAGGTGAGATGTTTCTGTGTTATCTTACAGCCCTCCTTAAATGCTGTGGCTTTGAATGAGCCTGGTTACCTGCTCACTTTTCCCTTGCATACATGCACAAAATGGTTCGATATGCTTTTGAACCCATTTAGTTTTGCTAATGGCATTGGTTTTTGCTCATTGTTGAATTTTGTCCCTGTTAGGTGGCTCAGACCACTTGTCATATGGGTCCCACAGGATCAATTTGTGGAAATTTTTTAATGGAGTTTCCTATTTAAGTTTATTTCTTTTTTTTTGTTTCTTATTAAATGGTGTGTCTTTCATATTATTGTTTTTTTTTATATTTGGTAAGTTGTAATAGCGTTAACTACATTTGCCCTAGATGGTTTTTCTACTTTTCTTCATGGTATCAGAGACTCATTTGGGCCGTTTGCATCGCTAGGCATTGTTGGGGATTTCGGCTTCGTCTGCTTCACCGTCACCCTGCTACAATATTAGGGCGTTGATCGTCTGCTTCGAACGGTCACTCTTCACCTAAATCGACGACTTCATCATTATTGTTCGATCAAATTTGCGGCGTTGTCTTCATTGAACGACGTTATAGTCTTCTTCCCGCGATGACATCTTCGTTTGTGTCGGTCAAATGAATCGACTTCATTTTCGTTTATCTAAGCAATTTGTCTGCTTTGTCGTTGACTGTCGTCTTCGTTTGCTAGGACTCCTTGAATGGTATCACCCTAGCTCTTCTTTAGCAGCCAGAATCCTCTCTACAGTCTCTGAAATCCCTTCTGCCATCCTGAAGTCCTTCCCCAATAGGCTCCTACAGCCCTCTAAGGGTCTGTTTGGGGCAGCTGCAGTTTATCTAGCTTCTGCTGATAAGCAGCTTATCTCGATAATCTGTTGATGAGCAGCGGATCCGAATAAGCTATCTGGTTGTTTGTTTTGTGCGTTTGAAAAAACACCCGATTCTGGAAAAATGACCAATGTGCCCCTCTTCTGAATAAGTTGCTTAGCTGTTTGGTTTGTGTTTTTTGTAAATTGCTTATTTGCAATTTTTTAAGTTGAATTAATAATCTGTGTATCAGAATTTGTTATTTTCTCAACAAAATTAGAGATCAAATGTTAAGAGAAAAGAATACAAAAAAGTGGTGTTATATTTATATAACTCAATGTATTCAATCACATCAGACGAGCAAAGTTACGCATACAAAAAATAAAATGCATTTTCACATACTAATATGGAGTATAATGAGATCCAAAAAAAGAAAAAATAATATGTCAAAATGACAAGAAAAAAATTATAATGTTGACTTTAAAATGTAGCAGCATATCACGGTCCATGCTGCCCGACTCTAACACTCCAGAACCTTAAGCGAACTTGTCCTACTGGGATGCAGTAGAAAAGGAAACACTTGAACCAGATGCGGTGTTTTGAAATTTTGAGATCGACGAACTTTGAGTAGCGGTGTCCAGCTGGGATATCATAAAAACAGACTCCTTGTCGGCCCACTGAAGAAACTGCAGTCCTCCTGTCGTTGTGCCCACCGCGGGCACTGTAAAACTGCCTCCCGAAGCTATGTTCCAGGAGTGACGTGAGTAGCAAGGACGGTAGCCCGCAATGACATCACTTTTTCGAACTTCCCTGAATATCTGAAACTCATTGTCCTGCAGTTATTAAAAATATAATAGATCGGTCAAAAAATTGAGGAAATATAGAAAGTATACTTACCGAAGCATGGAAGCAGCGGTTGCCGACAACAAATTTCTGTGGCCGTCCAAACTGCTCCACCGTTATCTCAATAAAATCAGTACGATTTAATATTAAGAAAGATATTAAATAGGACATAAATCCATAGAGTGGCATTTGGTCAATTAATACATATATCCAAACATATTTGCAAAACAACATGTAGTTTGAAGCACGCAAATGAATCGAACATATACAGAGATGCGAGCACCCAAATGATGCAACAGGTAATTTGAAACCCATATGTACTGCAGAAAGTGTAGATGCAGCAGGTAAATCTGAAACGATATGGGAAAGCTTTAACATATGTACCAACAATAATTAGAAATACCTGCAGCAGGTAAATTCGAAATTTTTACATATATACCACTCAATTTCTCAGGTAAATTCAAATATTGTACATCAAATAGCAGCTATAAAAATGTTTCAAATGCTTCACCCCAAATTCCAGAAACCATAAAAAATGATGTCATACATAATCATGTCATAACAATCATAGAAAATTATGTCATACATAAGCAGTTTATATAATAGATAGCAATGATCCAACTGATGCTTCTCACAGAAAATGTATATCACAGAGAGGTTTTATATATGTTACCGCAGTCATAGTTTGCTACCGAAGTTTGAGGCAATTGATATTTATCACAGAGAGAATTCATATATGTTACCACACAATTCTAATGATTTTTCATACATATAAATATATAAAATACTTCATTAACACGACAACAAAAAAACATCTCATTGACTCAACAATGCTTGCCCTCAATATAAAGCACTTCATTGACTCAACAACAAAAATGCATCGAATGTAAAAAGAGAAAGACTTCATATATGTTTCAAATCGAAATAGATGTTTTCAACAAGGAATTCCAAAGCCAGATTTATATAATACAGTATCAATACAGTACACTGAACCTCACTTTTAAAGAAATAACTATTTGCTAACATACTAAAAGATTGCTTGAGAAAAAAATAGAATAGAGGAGTTGAAGTTGTAATATGTGCTTAAAATCAAGCTCTCCAACCAGCAACTAGCAGATATCCCGCAAAAAAATATCTCTCAAGCAGGTATTTTAACAAGATATTTGAAGAGAAGATACGACATACTATATACGTATTCGCATTTCTCCCAAGCAAGCTAACCGGGCCAGCAAACAGGAGAACACATGTTTACCGAACCTGTAAGCATTTGTATTTAACAAATAATTAGATGCACTATCAAATGAATAAAACATAGGAAAACTTCAATACATCATCCATATAACTCTCAGAGGGACATAACTATAGCATCTATATAATTTCAATTCTAAAACCAGACTTGCATTCACCTTAACGTAATATCAATTCAGCAAATCAGACTTGCATTCACCTTAAAAATTGCTCCGTCATCATAAAACCGAACAGCAACAAGCCCCGTTAGTATTAAAATAAAAACTAAATATTCCATGCAGCAAAAGTTCTATCAACTCACATAAACACACATAAAACACACACTTCACAAGCTCAAAAATGGATTGAAATATCATTATCAGAATATTTTGTTGCAATATTTTTCTCCAGCAACAGAAAAGATAAAAGAAATAGTGAGTTTTTCAAGTTCTTTTCTAGATCACAAAAGATTATAAAAATAAGTTCTGATTTGTAAACATAAAGGGGGAGTAAGCAAGTAAACACTGTAATAAAAAATCTTATATAAGTATAAAGTTTCAAATAATCTCCTCATATATAACCGTATGTGGCCATCAAAGCTGTTTCAAAGAGATGCACCATGCATCTAACAAATTTTGTTACCAACAAATTCAATTACAAACAATTTTTATTACCTACAAATTCGATTTCAAACAAATTATGTTACCAATAAATTATTCTCCATACTCGAACGAAATACAGAAGACAGCGGTTGCCCTGAAAAAAGGGTCATCCAAGATGCTTCAAATAGAGACACAATCCATTCAGTTTTGATAACGAAACATGAAAAAACCCAATAGCGGTTGCCCTTAAAGTATAGGGTCATCCAAGCTACTATAAACATGAATGTCAAGTAAATAAAAATTCTTCATGTCAATCAGATAAATCCCTCACTAGCAGCTTCATTTTCCACCAAATAACCTCATTCTCATTCAAATAAATAAATCACAGTTGAACGGCAACAAATATGTTTAGCTATAATTTATAAATCACAATTTAAAATTCATGCCACCTTACAATTTAAAATTCATGCCACCAATTTATGCAACCTTGGAAAATAGATGCAACTTACAGGGGTACCGAATGCAAATAACAAAAATGACAGTTCTCCATCAAGCTGCAAACTCCCACCAACATAAAGCAATATATCCACAGTAATTATAAAATGAGCTCAAAGCTGTTATTAAAAAAAGCAATATATAGTTTAGGTCATACAAAGGAATTCATCCAAACAAATGAATTCATATGCAAGAAGTGAACTATTTGAAATATCTGTGATTCTCCCCCAACTTCTAAATATTATAGCTCAACCACCATATTGAACATTTGTGATCCTCCCCCAACTTTGCATCCCACAAGTTCTGAAAATAAGAGTTATTTGGTGGGATTTAATGCAGTAAGACCAAAAGTTCTTCACCTACAATGATTCTTGTAATACTTACCACTTCTAAATAAAAAATGGGTGATATAAATGTATTCCAGATATATAGCAGCGGTTGCCCTTAAAAAATTGGGACATCAAAGCTACTAGAAATTATGTCCATCATAAATTCTTCACCAACAATGGATTTCAAATAAAACTCACTCTGCATATATGATACTTTGAAGTGCAACGTATATTCATTTTCATCACAATAATAGCATAACACCTTTCATACTGATACTATTCAAGCCATCAATATTAAATAGTTCAAAACAGGTGAGTATAAAAATCTCAAACATAGCTATGTAACAGCAGATTGTTCTTACAGAAAACCCTAAAATAAGGTGTTATTCATAATTGTCTAGTCAAACTTTAAAATACATTACTTAACATGTTTCACTAATAACGTATGCTTTTGATCTCTCAGAGCTGTCATTTCAGATGTCCTTTCACCATCTCTGGTATTTGTTTCAAGTAAATCTATTTGAAGTTGTGGTATGGTGCGGCCCACATGGTACTCGAATGTTTTGGGGGGAATTTGCTGTAAATCTGCATCAACCACGATAAATTCTGCATCAGTTCTTGAAGAATGCCTTCTAATAAAGTTGTGTAGTGACATGGTGACCACTAGTACTGGATCTGCTTCGGAAATGGATAAGTGGACATATCACGTAATATAACCAATTTCTTTTTCCACACTTCGAATGATCGTTCGATTACGCCTCGCAATGATAAATATCTTTTATTGAATAATTTTTCTTCCCACGTGCTACACCGCTTTACCTTTTAAAATTTGGGATATGATGCTTTGTATCTGGATACGGCTTAAGAAACCCCTTTTGTAAGGGATATCCAGCGTCGACCAAATAGTATTTACCTGTTGCGTGATGTTTGTTACAAATGAAAGTTCAAAAGAAAGTAAATTTCTTAAATATACGTACCTAGAGGAGGGTAAGGGAACCCATATGTTCTGTTTCTAGTAGGAGACTTCAAAACACGACTATCGTGTGCGCTATCTTCTCATCTAGCCATCACGAAAGTAAAACACATTGAAATCACACACGGTCATGACATTTTCTGTTGAGGATCCACATCGTTCGATGTAAGCAACTTTTTCTGCAGGAGACAGTTGTGCATCGATGTGTGTTCCGTCAATAGCTCCAATGCAGTCCTGTGGTGCAGAAAGTATTTAAAATCAATTATATTTTTGTTCTTGAAAATGAATATTATGTCGGACACTTACCTTGAAAAAGGACATGTATCGAGGCTCATTTGCAATTTGTGTGGGAATGGTCTGGAACGTTGGATCCTCGGGTTTTACTATCATGTATGCCAGACTCACCAACGCATTCAAACCCACGGAAAAATATCTACTAATGGTTTCTAATGAATGTTGGAATCACTCCATAGCTCCTCAAATAGATTCATTTTGGGATAACATATACAGGGTAATTGCAAATACCTCTCTGACAGTTCTAGATGAGCCGTGTAATCCATGAAGATCATGAAGTTCATTAAGCAAGTCGTGAAATATCACATTCATCATATGAAATATGTTTGCAAACCTTGTCAGGTGTCCACGTAATAATTCCCCGACCAATTTTTCTCCAATCTGACTCGATGTCATACAAGGGGTTCGATCAACGTATGTATGATAGTAGTAATATAGCAAGATAAGAGCGATAACGACTTTGCAGTTGTGGTTAAGTTATTCTTCATCCATTCTACAAAATGTGGTAAATGATATTTTTTTAAATATGTTAAACGTTAACTTGAAGTAAATGGAATGATACTACAGTATGAGAAATAAAAGAAGACATAAACATAAACTATAATGACACAAACAAACGCATAGAGTTAAATCAAAACATAATAGCAAAGAGTCTCATCACATAATTATTACAATAACTGGTACTAAAATAAAAACAAATGTCAACCCTAATCAATCTTTCATAAAAGATCGCAAGTAATAAAGTCTGAATTTTGGATCCAAATTCGTGAAGCTGTCTACGCGTGGAGTTCCCTAGCAACTTCACATATTTTAGATACATGGGTTCGTCTTCCTTAACACCAAGATATGTATTTAGGATTTTAAGGCACTCGTGAATTGAGTAGTTGCTTGCAACAAGGTAAAACTCAGGGAATAATTATGTGATAGACTCAATTCACGAGTGCCTTAAAATCCGAAATACATATCCTGGTGTTAAGGAAGAAGAACCCATGTATCTAAAATATGTGAAGTTGCTGGGGAACTTCACTTGTAGACAGTTCTTCTCGAATTTGGATCCAGAATTCCGACTTTTTTACTTGTGATCTTTTATGAATGATTGATTAGGGTTGACATTTATTTTTATTTTAGTACCAGTCATTATAATAATTATGTGGACTATTTGCTACTATGTCTTCATTTAGCTCTATGCGTTTGTTTGTGTCATTATAGTTTATGTTTATGTCTTCATTTATTTCTCATACTGTAGTATCATTCTTGGTACTTCAAGTTAACGTTTAACATGTTTAAAAAAATATCATTTACCACATTTTGTAGAATGGATGAAGAACAACTTAATCACAATCACAAAGTCGTTATCGTCCTTATCTTGCTATATTACTACTATCATGCATACGTTGATTGAACCCCTTGTATGATATCGAGTCAGATTGGAGAAAAATGGGTCGATGAGTTATTACGTGGACTCCCGACAAGGTTTGCAAACATATTCCGTATGATGAATGTGATATTTCTCGACCTGCTTAATGAACATTGGGATATTCATGGATTATACGACTCATCAACAACAACTGCCAAAGAGGTATTGACTGTTACCCTGTATATGTTATCCCAAAATGAATCTATTAGATGAGCTGTGGAGTGATTTCAACATTCATCAGAAACCATTAGTAGATATTTTTCCATAGGTTTGAATGCGCTGTTGAGTCTGGCATACAAGATAGTAAAACCCGAGGATCCAACGTTCCAGACCATTCCCACACAAATTGCAAATGACCCTCGATGCATGCTCTTCTTCAAGGTAAATGCCCATGCCCAACATAAGATTCATTTTCATAAAAAAAATAAATGATTTTAAATATTTTTTGCACCATAGGACTGTAGTGGAGCTATTGACGGAACACACTTCGATGCATGACTCTCCTGCAAAGAAAGTCGCTTAGATCGGACGGTGTGGATCCCCAACACAAAATGTCTTGGTCTTGTGTGATTTCAATGTGTTTTACTTTCGTGATAACTTGATGGGAAGGTAGCGCACTTGATAGCCGTGTTTTGAAGTTTGCTACTAGAAACTGAGCATATGGGTTCCCTTACTCTCTAGGTACGTATATTTGAGAAATATATTTTCTTTTGAACTTTCATTTGTAACAAACATCACACAACATGTAAGTACTATTTGGTCGATGTCGGATATCCCTTACAAGAGGATTTCTTAAGTCATATCCAGATACAAAGTATCATATCCCAGATTTGAAAGGTCAAACGGTATAACACGTGGGAAGAAAAAATTATTCAATAAAAGACATTCATCGTTGCAAGGCGTAATCGAACGATCATTCGGAGTGTGAAAAAAAAATGAGTTATATTGCGGGATATGCCCACTTATCCATTTCCGAAGCAGGTCCAGATAGTAGTTGTCACCATATCACTACACAACTTTATTAGAAGACATCTTTTAAGAACTGATGCAGAATTTGTCGTGGTTGATGCGGATTTACTGCAAATTCCTCCTGAAGCATTCGAGTATCATGTGGGTCGCACCAGACCACAGCTTCAGATGGATTCACTTGAAACAAATACCAGAGATGGTGAAGAGACATCTGAAATTGCAGCTCTGAGAGATCAAATAGTAGACGACATTAGTGAAACATGTTAAGTAATGTATTTTAAAGTTTGGCTAGACAATTATGAATGATACATTATTTTAGGATTTTCTGTAAGGACAATCTGCTGTTACATTGCTATGTTTGACATTTTTATGTTCACCTTTTTTGAACTATTTAATATGAATGGTTTGAATAGTATTAATATGAAAGATGTTATGTTATTATTGTGATGAAAATAAATATATGTTGCACTTCAAAGTATTATATATGGAGAGTGAGCTTTATCTGAAATTCATTGTTGGTGAAGAATTTATGATGAACATAATTTCTAGCAGCTTGGATGACCCAATTTTTTAAGAGCAACCGCTGTTATATATCTGGAATACATTCATATAACTCATTTTTTATTTAAAAGTGGTATGTATAACTTGAGTCATTGTAGGTGAAGAACTTTTGGTCTTACTGCATTAAATCCCACCAAACAACCCTCATTCCAGAACTTGTGGGGACGCATAGTTGGGCGAGGATCACAAATGTTCAATATGGTGGTTGAGCTGTGATATTTAAAAGTTGGGGGAGAATCACATATATTTCAAATAGCTCACTTCTTTGCATATAAATTTCTTTGTTTGGATGAATTCTTTTGTATGACCTAAACTATATATTGTTGCTTTTGATAGCAACTTTGAGCTCATTTTATAATTATTGTGGATATATTGATATATGTAGGTGGGAGTTTGCAGCTTGACGGAGAGCTGTCATTTTTGTTATTTGCATTTGATGCCCTTGTAAGCTACATCTGTTTTCCAAGGTGACATAAATTGGTGGCATGAATTTTAAATTGTGATTTATAAATTGTGGCTAAACATACTTGTTGCAGTTCAACTGTGATTTATTTATTTGAATGGGAATGAGGATTGTTTGGTCGAAAATGGAGCTGCTAGTGAGGGATTTGTCTGATTGACATGAAAAACTTTTATTTTAATTGGTATTCATGTTTATAGTAGCTTGGATGACCCTATACTTTAAAGGAAACCGTAGTTGAGTTTTTTCATGTTTCGTTATCGAAACTGGATGGATGGTGTCTCTATTTGAAGCAGCTTGGATGACCCTTTGTTCAGGGCAACTGCTGCCTTCTGTATTCGTTCGAGTATGAAGAATAATTTGTTGGTAACAAAATTTGTTTGGAGTCGAATTTATTGGTAACAGAATTTGTTTGAAATTGAATTTGTTGGTAACAAAATTTGTTGGATGCATGGTGTATCTCTTTGAAGCAGTTTTGATGGTCACATGCGGTTATATATGAGCGGATTATTTGAAACTTTATGTTTATATAAGACTTTTTATTACATTGCTTACCTGCTTACTCCCCCTTTATGTTTACATATCAGAACTTATTTTTATAATTATTTGTGGTCTGAAAAAGAACTTGGAAAGACTCACTATTTTTTTATCTTTTCTGTTGTTTGGGGAAAATATTGCAACAAAATATCCTGATAATAATATTTCGATCCATTTTTGAGCTTGTAAAGTGTGTTTTATGGGTGTTTATGTGAGTTGATGGAGTTTTTGCTGCATTGGAATATATAGTTTTTATTTTAATGCTGAGGGGATTTGTTGCTCTTCGAGTTTATGATGCAGAGCAATTTTTAAGGTGAATGCAAGTCTGATTTGTTGCATTGATTTTATGTTAAGGTAAATGCAAGTCTGGTTTTAAAATTGAAATTATATAGATACTATAGTCATGTTCCTCTGGGAGTTATATGGATGATATATTGAAGTCTTCTTATGCTTTATTCATTTGATGGTGCATATAATTATTTGTTAAATACCAATGTTTACAGGTTCGGTAAGCATGTGTTTTCTTGTTTGCTGGCTTGGTTAGCTTGCTTGGGGGAAATGTGAATACGTATATAGTATGTCATATCTTCTTTGCAGATCTCTTATTAAGATACCTGCTTGGGAGATATTTTTTTGGGAGATATTTGTCAGTTGCTGGTTGGAGAGCTTGGTTTTAAGCACATATTTCAACTTCAACTCCTCTATTCTATTCTTTTCTCAAGAAATCTTTTATTATGTTAGCAAATAGTTATTTCTTTAAAAAGTGAGGTTCAGGATACCGTGTTGAACCTGTATTGTATAAATCTGGCTTTGGAATTCCTTATTGAAAACATATATTTCGGTTTGAAACATAGATGAAGCCTTTCTGTTTTACATTTGATGCAGAAAATTGTTTTACATTCGATGCATTTTTGTTGTTGAGTCAATGAGGTGTTTTATATTGAGGACAAGCATTGTTGAGTCAATGAGATGTTTTTTGGTTGTCGAGTCAATAAGGTGTTTTATATATTTATATGTATAAAAAATTATTAAAATTGTGAGGTAACATATATGAAGCCTCTCTATGATAAATATCAATTGACTCGAACTTCAGTAATAAACTATAGTTGCGGTAAAATATATGAAGTCTCTCTGTGTTATACATTTTCTGTGAGAAACATCAGTTGGATCATTGCTATTTATTATATAGATTGCCTCTGTATGACATCATTTTTTATGAATGCTATGGCATGGTTATGTATGACATTATTTTCTATGATTCTTAGATTTTGGGGTGAAACATTTGAAACGTTTCTATGGCTGTTATTTGATCTACAACATTCGAAATTACCTGAGAAATTGAGTGGTATATATGTAAAAATTTTGGATTTACCTACTATAGGTAATTCTAATTATTATTGGTACATATGCTATAACTTTCTTATATTGTTTCGGATTTACCTGGTACATATACACTTTCTGCAGTACATATGAGTTTCGAATTACCTGTTGCATCATTTGGGTGCTACGCATCCCTGTATATGTTCGATTCATTTGTGTGCTTTAAACTACATGCTGTTTTGCAAATATATTCGGATATATGGATTAATGGACCAAATGCTACTATATGGATTTATGTCCTATTTAATTTTTTTCTTAATACTAAATTGTACTGATTTTATTGAGATAACGGTAGAGCAGTTTGGACGGCCACGGAAATTTGTTGTCGGTAATCGCTTCCTCCAAGCTTCGGTAAGTATACTTTCTATATTTCCCCAATTTTTTGACTGGTATATTTTATTTTAAAAAACGCAACAAAAAAAAGTTCAACAAATCAAGGAAAGCCCAAGAAAGGAAGGGGTGGGGCCGGCCAACCGCCCTGCCAACCAACGTAACCCAAAAACAAAACCTCCGAAAAAAAGTTTAAAAGGGCCCCCCGGGGGCAAAAACAAAAAAAGAACGCAAGTTCCTCCAAGGGGCCGAAAAAGAAGCCGGTTCCACGAAAACCAAAGTGGAAAACCGTAACCAAAAGTCCGCCAACCCAAAAATTCAAAAAAACCCAATTGGAATCAAGGCCTCCCTTTCCAACGCAACCCAAGCGGAAAAAGTCCACCAAGGGTCCGGAAGGGTAAAAGCCGGCAACAAAGACCCGGAAAAGCCGCCAAAATTTAAAAGCAAAAATAAAAATTTTTTCCCTGGTAATTTGAAAAGTTAATTTTTTCCTTATTTTGTCTCATTATACTGCATATTAGTATGTGAATGTGCATTTTATTTTTGGTATGCGTAACTTTGCTCGTTTGATGTGATCGTATATATTTGAGTTATATAAATGTAATAACATTTTTTTGTACTCTTTTCTTAACATTTTATCTCTAATTTTGTTGAGAAAATAATAAATTCTGCTACAAAGATTATTAATTCAACTAAAAAAAATTACAAATAAGTTATTTACAAAAAGTACAAACCAAACAGCTAAACAACTTATTCAGAACAGAGACAAAATAGTCATTTTTTCAAAATCAGATGTTTTCAAACGCACAAACCAAGCAGCCAGACATCTTATCCGGATCAGCTACTCATCAGCAGATTATGTGGATAAGCTGTTTATCCGCAGAAGCTGGATAAGCTGCAGTTGCTCCAAACATACCCTTACTTTCAATTAACCATGTAACGAAATTCCATTCTAACCCTTGTAAAATTCAGGTGGTGGATTCGGGGATGATAATTGGTAGTGTTGAATTGCACTAAGGTCTATGCTTGCTCAATGAAAGTTATTTTAACACATAAGTGTATTCTTCACCATTTTCTTCGCTTATTTCTTAGTTTGTTGAAAATCAAGATTTGTTATGACATTGTCGTCTAATTCATCCCATTTTTTATTATAACATAAATTTGTACCTTCATATTCTAATTATAAAAAGCTAGAGTTTTATCACTGTGAAACCTGCAAATTAGCTAAACATATTCGCCATGTGTATTTTTTATCTCAGTTCAAACCCTCATATTCTTTCTCTATCATCTAAAATGACATTTGATGACCATCAAAATTGAAAACCATCAATGGAGCAGATGACTTGTCTCTTGCATTGATGATCACACTATAACTAATTTGATATTCCTCGTGAAGGAGAAATTTGAAACTATGCAAATCTTTCAATCTTTGCAAGCATGATTTACACTCAGTTCCAATGTAAAGTTCAGATTCTCAAAACTAATAATGCAAATGAATAATTCAGCTTGATCCTTAGACCATACCTTGCAAGGTATTGTATCATCCATGTGAGTTCTTGTGTTGAGATTCCACAACAAAATGAGATAATTAAGAGGAATAATAGATATTTCCTTGAGGTATCTAGGTTTATGATGCTTTCTTACAATGCCCCAAAAGTTATCTAGGGAAAAGTGCTCACATTTACCAACTTCATTAATAAAATGCCAAGCAGAGTCTTTTGATTCAAAGCCTCTCTTCATGTTTTGATGGAAATATTCGCTAATGTTAGGTCCTTCTCATCCAATCTTCCTATAAAAGTATTTTTACATCTTTTCTGTTCACATTTACCATCCAAACCACATAAAGCTTGACCCAAAATTCATCAAATGTCTTCTTTGATTATGCTTCTAACAAAAATGGGTGCAAGTGCTTTTCTCCCATTACAAAAAAATGTTATAACTCCATGGATATTATTTTCTTTGAAAAATAATTTTGCTACCCCAAATTTGAAATTCATGAGAGCCTAATGAATATCATATTTGGGGCACTATTCTAAAGAACTATACTGATCTAGAGTCTTCACAACCTATTCTACTTCCCTCTAACTGTATTGTCTCCCCTCCCAAGTTCTACCACTTGAGGATATCTAACCTGAGAATGAAAACAAAGAAATACATAAGGAACTATGTGTGTATACTAGGAGAAAAAAATCCACTTAGAAGATAAAGACAATATGCAACCACATATGACTATTCACAACCAAACATGAATTCACACATCTCTGAAGTTTCAAGGGAGATGGAATCCAATGGAGAAAACAAGAAAAGTTTCACAAGTTATCCTATCCAGGAATATATTACCTGTGGAAAGTTATCATCATCTTATAAAAGTTTTAAACCTAATCATGATAGTGTGCAAATACTCAAGTCTATTCATGAAACACTTCAAAGGCCATAATGAAAAGACGGTTGAAGAGGAGATCCAAGCACTTGATCTAAATGACACATGAACCCTTACAAAAAGACGTTGGATACAAATGTGTGCTCAATGTTCATTGAGATGGGTAGACATTTTATCCCTAAAAATGTCAATGGTGGCATTATTCACTCAATCTACATTCCAACTCATCTTAAAGTTACGAATGTTTTCATCAAATCCCTATCTTCATGCAGCTTCAATGATTTGAACACCAAGTTGGGCTTTTACAACATCTATGACCCAGCTTGAGAGTGAGTAGAATTCTATCCTTGTTAGGTGACCCAGACCGCCTGCCATATGGGCCCCACAAGATCAATTCATAGAAGCAATTGGAAGGAGTTTCCTATTTCAGTTTTTTTCCTTTTTATTCTATTTATTATTATATTGTATGTGTTTTCTTTATTATTATTATTTTATTTTATTTTTTTTGCAAATTGTAATGTCCTTAATTATGTTTGCCCTAGACATTCCTTATTTAATAAGGGGAAATGTTGTAATTTGACAGCAAAAGAATAAGAGAATATAGTTTCTCTTTAGTCATCAGTATATGTTGTGTTTCATGAAGTAGTACGTACGCATATCGTGTTAAAATTTAAAATATAGACCTCTAACATCTTTCATGGATTTTAATTACTTTGAAGGCGGAATTCTTCGATAGTTTGATTTTTTATAAAAAAAAATTATCTTAGTAAAGTTATAGTTGAAGTTACTGGTCAAGTGACTCGTTATCTTTAATCATCTTTTCTAGACATTTATTTTATTTTTGTTTTTAGCTTGCTTTTTCCTTATTGAGTTTGCTTTCTGATCTCGGGTTAATTGCTGCAGTTCATATTGATAAGAATTTGTAATTGTTTCTTTTGATAATGTGGCTGACAACAGTGCGGTTACAGCTGCAGCGGCATATAGTATAAATTTAGTTAAGGATAAAAGTTAGTATAAATTGAGTAGATATCAAAGACTATACCCTTCTTAATCAACCATACTCTTACATCATAGTTTTTATTACGCCATAATTCTTTGAAATCATATCTCATAAGTCATATTCTCATAATAAGCATGATATAGTTTATTGGTAATTAATACCAATAAATGTTCACAAATGTAAGAGGTGTCTAACTTGGGGTGTAAACAAATCGAGTCAGGTTCTAGCCATATTATACTCAAGCTTGACTCGTGAGATGTATTGTTGGTTGAGCTTGAGCTCAACTCGAGCTTATAAGTTGAGCTTGAACTTGACTCGTGCTAGCTTTGCTCAAAAGCTTGAGCTTGACTTTAAAGCTCGAGCATGGATTGATTTTGAGGTAGGTCTTGAAGTTTTTTATAAAAGTATATTAAAACACATTTTTGGAGATGTTGAAAATTTGTAGCTATTTATAGCCTCTTAAATTTTTGCTGCATATGTTCAAGTTTCTTTAGCAAAGATAAATTCAAATTCAATACAATGTTATCATATTATTATAGAATTGTATCTGCCATTAACCACTCATTAACTTAATTTGCCACAAATATTAAAGTAAATGTGCATAAATTAAAATTAGTCTAACATAATCAACTATCCTATATACGTTAAGCAGTTTATGATAATTGCTCAAATAATGATCTGATCTAACCATTAGCCCAATGCAAGAAGAAGATATCACTAAAATATGAAACTCAACTACAACAACAACGACAAGCCTCTATCCGACTAAGTGGGGTCGGCAACATAAATCTTTTTTCTCCAGCTTGTCCTACTGACTGTCATATTTTTATTTAATTCTAATAAATTAAGACCATTTTGTATACAACCTGCCCAAGTCTTTTGCGGTTAACCCAATATAAGTCGAATCTAAAACATCTACTCTCCTAATCGGATCATCAGATGGACTACATTTAATGTGACAAAATCATTTAAGACGACTATCTCTAATTTGTCCGCCACTAGAGCTACACCAATCTTTTCACGGATATATTCATTTCACATTTTATCTCTAAGAGTCAAGCCTTTCATCCACCCAAGCATTCTCATCTCAACCATTAAAATATGAAACTCCTTAAATAAAAATCCAAATTGGTCATTAGTCCAACACAAGAAACTATCTTTAGAACATGTCTTCGAGATCTCAAGTTTTCTTACAAAACACACAATATTTTATATTATGAAACCAAATAAATTCTACTACATCTAGTAAATTCCATGTCTCCATAATCTTTGTTACTTTTTTTGGAGCTAAGCAATGAATGTAGCATACACTCACAATATTCATCATCAATCTTCTTTTATTTTTGTCGAAAAAATCATCGGGGTC
>NEWO01000001.1:1078660-1169252 GCA_003013225.1 Phalaenopsis aphrodite
ACGCAATGGAGAAAAAGGATTCATGTGGCCGACCCCACGTAGTGGGATTAAGGCTTTGTTGTTGTTGTTGTAATCTTCTTTTATTTTTGTCAAAGAGAAACGCAAGGGTTGGTCAATTATAAATATAACATGAAACTTTATATAAGTTTGTCAGCTGAGAAAGAAAGTGACTGAGGTGGGTGATTGAAATTTAGTTTAAATCATTGACTTGAAAATACTTCTAGCTTACAGGTAATGGTATCTGCACATCTTCATTGTTCTCTTCTTTCCAAAAATACAGACCAAATTATATTATTATTTTTATCAGTTGAGAAGCATGAAGTTAAATAAAAAAGTATTTCAATTTTAACTCATTGAAGTAGTATTAGCTTCTTCATTGAAAAAAACTAAAAAGTCACACTCTTTTTTCAGTATTATTCCATTCTTTCTCAGTAGAACAATTACTATATGAAAGCGAAGTTTCCCTTAATTGAAGACTGGCAGTCAAACTGGTGTCCATAGATTTCTGATGTGTTGGACAGTCCATGATAAGTTTCCTAGTGGTTAACATCAATTATTGAATAACATTAGCAAATCTCATCAATTTTGCTTATGAATCATTTAAAAAATTAGTAATCTTTCAAAAAATCAAATTTTATCAACTACATAGTCTATACTTCTGATTCAATATTTTTATCATTAAATTTAGTATATGGGCACAACAATGGATATGAAATAGTTTATCATTCAATAATTTTATAGCTCGATCATTATTTATGACATTGTCCACATGTAGTGAACACTTTATGTCAAGTTATTACTCGCTAAAAATTTGTAGAATGTTTCAATAATTTTAGATGTAGTATGTGCAGGTAGCAAATGCAAAAAGCTAAGAATATGTTTTTGTAATCTCCGCTTCAAGTCCACATAATATGCAGTAACAACTATACAACAATTTATTTGGTTCTTTGATTTCCATAGATATATAGTAAAGTTAATTCCATGTATTTTTCTTGATGCAGTATTCAGCTTTCTTTCTTCTTTCTCATGCACCAATAGAACATCATATCGATTTGAATTCCTTAAATATTTTACAAGATAATATGCATTCACTTCAAAACTAAATTAAACACAAATTCTTCCAAAATTGAAAATGGGTTTTCATTAATCAAAGTATAATATTTGAAGGTTGTCAAATTGCATCCCTCTTATTTTATCTATTGAACTCTCAATATCTTTTTATTTGAAAATACAGTACTTTCTTCTTTCTTAAAGCATAAACCCCAACTGCACAGCAATCCAAATGCCTAATAAATCGTGTTGTTGCACTCTTATTTCTTATAGCAAGTTTTTTTTTTTTATAAATTTTTTAATTTTTTGGTGCTATGAAAACCTTTTTCCTTGTCATTAGGAAGAGTGATTTCTTTTAAATCTTCGTATAACATTGACATTTTTTTTGTTTTTTTTTCTTCAGTTAGATTTTCATTTTCAATGTATTCGTATACTTGATCAACATCATCATTCTTACCTTCTGCCCCCTCTGTATTATCATTCTCATTGAGAAATTATTATCATAATATTAGTATAATGGTTATGTTGCATTACATCAACAGGATTTTCAATTTTTAGGTTCTGAGGCTCACTAATACTTCTTAAAAAGATGGTTTTAAAATACTAAAGACTAGAAGAAAACTGAATAAGCTGGTGCAATTGTGTACAACATCCTAATTTACAAATTCAAGGTAACATTTAACCAATATTAAAAAAGCGGACCTTCACATTTTTTAATTTTTCAGATTTTTCTTTGATTCAGCCAAAAAATTAGATGATAAATCTGTCTGCATAACTAGGAAAAAAAAAACATGGTATTTGAGACGCCTACATGATAGCTACTTGTATTAATTGCAATGCATAGAAGGAAATAAAAATAAAATGTAGACGGAGGTAAGCACATGGATAAGTGATGAAAATTTCTAATGCTTGTGTGCACCGAGCTAATCTTGCCAGTTGGAAAATTAAGTTAACTAAAATTACATACAATTCCAGTTATTGATAAAAAGATATTAAATAAAACATAAATCTAATTTTTCAATCATGGAATATGTGGCATATATTCCCGAGAGATTTGAAATAAGTTAAGAGTATGAGTAAATATATGGTTAGATGGACATAAAATGATACCTATTGTAGTTTGCTTTATTAAGTTGGAGTTTTTTCAAACACCTCATTTGATTAGATAAGCATGATAGCTTGCTTTTTGCAATATGGACCTGATTAATACAAAATAGTCACCCATACGTGTTAAATTAGTTAATCTGTTGGATTAAATTTGTATGGATTAAAAAGTTTTAGATTCGACTTATATTAAGAAAGGCATTGGTAGACCTAGAAAGTCTTGGGCATAATATTGTATAAAAATGATCTTAATTTATTAGAATTAAATAAAAATATGGCACTCAATAGGACGCAACGGAGAAAAAGGATTCATGTAGCCGACCATACTTAGTGGGATAAGAGCTTGTTGTTGTTTGATTAAAAAGTTAATAAAAATCATGCAAGCAAATAATTAATTCTAAAAACAAGCATAATCTTAGTCCAGAATAAAGATTAATACAATTAAATGCAATGATAACATCTTAGTTTAATTAGAGAGTATCTCTATCTGTAATCCTCAATTGCTCAAATATGAAGTATGTCCCCGTATATAAACACCATATCTATGCATTTCTTAGAGTAAATCTTATTTAGATATGGGCAAGTTGCTATACTTAAGATTTAAATATGAAAAATAGAAAAATTCAAAAAATAAATAAAAAGAAAAGGTTGCTTCATACCCAAAGCATTCGTTCCTCCAATTTTGAACTAAGCAAAAGGGGTACCAAATATAAGTCTTACCGGGAGTCATTGAAAAGATTTTCAAATCAGTACAAACCAGAAAACTTAAAATCAAAATCTTTATGCTTGTAAGGATACAGTGGATGCCTCTAACTAGATGGCTAGCCTACTTATAAAATGTCATTAGATATTATGGCAACGGCCAAAGCCAAATCTGCTTCATAATATATAATAGCAATGGCCTAACTCCTAAACCTTACTTTTTTGCATTTATACCATCAAAATCTTTAATATCAGATAAAAGATACCACTATTTTAACTTTTAAAATGGATTATACACCTTTTCATATATAGGCAAGGCGGCATTTATGTAAAAAGTGAAGTTTAGGTGTTTGATATGTAAATACATGAGAATTGGGTGGTATGTGTGTCCCTCTAGTTTGCCTTGTTGTCACTTCAATGGAATTACAAATTGGTTTTCTTTCTGCAGCTCCCACCTTTGGCCAGACAAGAGGTGTCAAGTTCTGGCTGCAAAAAGCTTCAAACAAATCCTTAAATTGCGCGAGCTGAAATATAAGGTTTGGACAATAGCGAGGTTTTACATTGAGTGGTCTCTTCTTGCGGACTCTGCTACTTTAAAATGTTTATATCAGATTTGTCGAAATGAATTTAGCATAATCTTGACTTAGTTTACTTGTATTTTGATTGCCTTATATGATTTTCTAAAATAGCTGTAAATGATAGGCAATTTTTTAAGGTTGACTGAAATGCTTTGGACTATGTATGTTATGGTGTCATTATTTCTCTAATTTGTCTGTGGAGTGTGTAGTAAGTAGGTTGGGCCATGATCTCTTCTGATTGTTAACAAATTGCTAAGTTTAGGCGATATATTTATACATATTTAATTGAGGTTGTTAAGGGTTTCTAACACGAACTAACTTATCTCTAGTCACCCGTGCGACTTTAGCGTTCTTTCTTGGCGCTAAATCAGTCTATCCCTCACAACACTTGAAATTGTAGGCACAAAACACTCTAAGAAGAAGAGTAGGGAGAAGTATTGGAAAAAGGAACACTTAATTAAGAAAGAAAGAATATAACACTTAAATGCTTGGAAGCTTGGAAGGTTTTCTTTGATGGATACAAATGAGGGGATGAACTCCTATTTATAATCCCCTCCAAGTCTAAGGGAATATTCTAGAATAGCCTAGTTTCTAGATTGTTCTTCACTATTCATATATACATATATAGCCCTAGAACTTTCTAGGTTATTCTTGAGTTCTCCTTGGAGTCTTTCTCATATTCTCTAGAATTGGGTGGAATCTTCTAGAATATCTTAAATTGCTCTCTACAATCTGGTTTTCTCTGTAATCTTCTATCCCATGTTTGTCTTGCCAGTTCTAGAGAATGGCTGAGCGTGACACTCTCCCCCGTGTAAGCTCTCAGTGCTCTCATTGCACCTTCCCCTTGTCTCTCGGACCAGCTTCCTTTGTTTGCTCACAGACTTGGCAAACTTGGGCTTTTCCTTGGTGGTATGGGGGAGGGGTGCTATGCAGAGACACTTCATGGTTGGCAACTCAGTCATTGGCTCCAGCCTAATCAGATGATTCTTTTTCCTCCTTGGCAGTTGTTTTTTTGGTAATTCTATAAGAACACCCACTACTTCCATTTGTATGCCTTCTTGGGGCTTTGCTTCTTCATCGGTCCCCTTGTCATTTGGAATGCCTTTCTTGAATTGCATGGCCGATAGCATTTTGAGTTCTTGCCTGTTAGCCCTTGTTATTGGTACTAAGCACGGTTGATTCCCTTCCATGATGTACACGTTATTGGCGAAGGGCATTGGGAACGCTCTTGCTTGATCCAAGAAGTTCATTCCTAAACCAACTTTAAAATCATCCATGGGAATGACAGAGATATCCAAAGTACCTAACCACGCCTCAATGCTGGTTTTTACTCATCCGGCAATTCCATGGAGTGGTATTTCTGCTGAATTGACCACCTTGATGGTGTCTCCTCCTTTAATCATCTACAAACTCAATCTCTTTGCTTCCTCGGAGTAGATGAAGTTATGGGAATCACCCGTGTCTACCATTTCTCTAGTGGTCTTCTCGCCTATTATCATCTCCACAAAGAGTAACCCCTTCGTCTCTGTCGAAGACAAAGGGAAGACTAAAAATGAGAAAACTAAACCACCCAATCAGTGTTTTCTTTGTGATGGACCACATTGGGCAAGAGATTGTCCTCAGAAGAAGGCTCTAAATTCTCTCCTTGCAAGACATCCGAAGGAAGAATGTGGTGATACGGCGGCACAACTAGGGGCTATACAACTATTGAATGGGATGCAACTCCATCAAAACCCCAAGTGAAGGGGTTTTTTTTTTGTGGAGATGGTAATAGGAAAGAGTATTACCATAGAATAATGGAATTTTAGGATTAAATTGCATTAAAATGACCACCACAAAAGGTCTAGATTATTTTGACAATTCCCATTGAATAATGGAGGTGTTTTTAGCCTACAGGAAAGATTTTGTAGCCAAGGGCAGAATCAGGTTATGTCTAGAGCGGGCAAATTATTACCATGAAATTTGAGATTTTCTGATGTGTAGTAAAATTTAATAATTTGTTTTTTGAATGTAGTTTAGATGATCTAGTAATTTTGCTCTCTCTCTCTCTCTCTCTCTCTCTCTCTCTCTATATATATATATATATATATATTTATATATATATTCCCATTATTTTGAAAATTTTAAATATTTGGTGATTTTGCCCACTTAAAAATAAAGTTTATTCTTCCCCTATTTATGGCTAATCTAAATAGATCTGTTCTTTCATGTTTTTCGATTGTTTTGCTCATTTTTGCATTATGAATTTAGCTAATTGAGTTGTTTATACCAGTTGGATTTGGATTGGGTTTGATCATGTCCAGCGCGAGGCACAATGGCAGTGTCTATCGATGGCTTGTAGCATTAATTTTATATATATATATATAGATGTTTCCAGTTTTAAGGTGTTTATTATTATTTTTATTTTTATTTGGGATATTTACTTACTTGCCACAATTCTTTGGTATTGACATTTATCACGCCTTGGTGTCATAAATCTATGCATGATTTACTTTTTAAAAATTTAATGGTAAAATTTTTAATGTAATATTAAAGATCGAGTGGCATGCAAGTAAATATCAATGTAGGAGTTAGGTAAATAGATGAGAAATATGTGGTGGGTATTTAAATATTTTTTTCTTTATTTTAATTTGTGTGCTTGCATCAATTGTCTTATATTATCTTCAAAATCAATATCATATAACTTGTTCTGATATATTATAAAAAAATATAGATAATTTACAAAATTTTATGGAGCGAATTTTAATTTTATGCCATATATATATATAGTCCATTAAAAATATTTATTATTGCTATTTGTATATATTTGATTTTAAGCTATTTGTAGGCATTTTTTTATTCATGAAATTTGAGATGCATGATAAATGTGAGAATAAGATCAGTAGTTTGTAAAGGAATAGTACTGAAAAGTAAATAAAAAAAAAATAAGGTATGAAAGTGTTACATGATTTATTTATTTATTTTCATTTTAAATAACCTCCAAAATTAATATAATGATGTTGATTGTAATTTATGCATGGTCTATAGTTAAATTAAAAGAATGGAATAATTGCATTCCTTTTGCCATCTATTATAAATATGTTGAATCTTTAAGATTAAATGTTGCGATGCACGTTTGATTATTTTTTTCATATTTCAATGCCAATTTCTGGTCATTCGCATGTATACTGCCAAAATCTTTTGTATCACATCAAAAGTATTGTCATTTTAATTTTAAAAATGTAAAATACACTTTTTCATGCATATATTAGATGACATGTATGTAAAAATTGAAGCGTAGATGTTATTTATTTGGGTAAATCGAAATTGAGTATTATGTATGTCAATCTTCGTATTTCTTATTAAACTTTTAAGAAATTTATTTGAGTGCTTTTTTTTTCGATAAATGTGAGTCCAATATGTGTGATTTGAACTCATGACCTCATTGTAGGAAATTACACCTTAAACTGCTAAATCGCAGATAAGTGCACTCTCGTTTTATGAAAGTTTTCTTTTTAGTCATCTTGGGCTTCAAAAATTATTAAGGGGTTGTATTCTTGATTCGTTCTTACTCACTGAAAGTAATATTTTTCGAGTTCTATGCTATTCAGATACCTTCAATAACAATCTTTTTAAAAGATTCTACTTGCTATCTGTACAACTGCTTATCATCTTCTGTTGGACTGGAACTGTAAGATTTTCATGAATATTTCTTCTTCTTCTAAGCTTATCATTAACTATTCATTGGGCTATTAAACTGAAATCTAGGAAATGAAAATTAAGATGAGATTACTCATCTCATCAAGGAGTTACATGTAAATTTCAGTGCAGTTATGATGCTTTGGAGCATACTGGTTTTCTACACTTAGTTTTGATTTTTGGAGCAAGTTAATTTATGCATTTATTCACTAAGAATTTTTGGCAAGCTATGATGATGCCCTTTATCCTAAGAGACTCAACCGCTCATCTAGACATTTTGATTATTGCTCTATATTATTGCCTTTATCTAGTTTTCATGAGCTGATTTCCTTTCATTCCTGCAGTATTTTGGGGTTAGTGAATTGGTATATATGGTTTCTCTTCAATAACCAAGAAATAACCCAAAAATAATCTAAAAATAACATCTGCGGTGTTATTTCGAGGTCATCGAAGTAGAACTGAGGTGGTTACTTCTGGGTTATTGAAGTGAAATATATGGTTCTTTTTCAATAACCAAAAAATAACATTTGCAGTTCTACTCTAATAACTCTGAAATAGCATCCGCGATGTAACATAGTGGCGGCATATCATTAGAGTCCGCACGTAGAGCTACTTTAGGAGTACAGACATAAAATTTTTCCTTCGCAACGAGGTCTATTCACAACTTGATGAGATAGACCTTATTGTTGTTTAAGAAGAGAAGTATACATTCCTCAAATGCGACCTTTGGCCACACATATAGCCATATAGGAATGGTCGCATTGGGTTTGTTCAACTCATGCAATGTTGGTTAGCCTTATAGAACATTTGTATAAGATTTTAGAGCCCAATGAAAAGGTTTAGACTTCTATAAACTGTTTGATTAAACCTTTCTGGGACGTTGACATTATTTTGACATTTTGTCATCATTAATTGTAATAGTCATATAGATTATTTTATAATATCAAGAAACAACAACAAAGGAGTGACAATTATGAACATAGTTTTCATAATTACACAGTCCCCGGGCCCCCACATTATTTCGGGCTATATATTGTTTCTAGAAGCCCAAGTAAGCCCAGTAAATTATAAGTGGTAATGTATAGCAAAATAAAATTATCCAGCAACCACAATCTTCATTACCAACTAACTTAAAATTTTAGTTGAAAAGGCATGATCCAACCTGCACACTTTTGACAAGCCCATTATATCAAAAGACGAAAGCTTTTTAAAAGATAAAGGAAGATTTACATACATTATTCCTAAACTTTAATACATATGTCAGTTGATTTATGTAAGAAAATTTAAAAAGTTAGAAGTGTTGGTATATTTTGACGTGATATGAAAGATTTAGGAAGTATAAAATATAAAATAAAATAAAATTGAGTTGTTAGATGTGTAATTACATAAGAATTGGATGGTATTTGTTATTTGTGGAGATTGATTGGGGTACCCCAATGCCTAGAAAGGGGTGCCTTGGGGCGCCCTGGTGCTCTGATATAGATGCCCTAACATCATGAATAGTGATCTAGTGATAGTTGGCGTCGAGGTGCCCATTCAAAACTTTTTTGGGGAGGAGGGGTGCAGTTGAGGCCGGATCGCTCTCTGCACCTGAGCGCCTTTAAACCCAGAGCTTGGGGTGGTGCCCAGGCGACAATAATGGTTTTAGCTTCAATTTAGGATTTAAGGCTTAGATGTAGAATTCATCTGGAAACTCTGGTGTGCGAACGATCGAGTACACTAGTAGATTTCACGATTTCCCAAAAAGAAGGAATGAGCATTCTTAATCCCCAAAGGAAGGATGTGTGTTTCCCGTTGTGTTTCAGAGAGTAGAGAGACTTGAGTGTGATGTAATATGTACATTCCTTCTCATTTTCATAGTGTATTTCTCGGTGTAGTGTGGCTCTTTGGGTTTTTTCACATTAATCTTAGTGTAACTGCACTTTCTTACTTTCTTTACTTCTATTCTAAGTCTTGCTTCGGATCGAATTTGTTTCCGCATTTCGGTTTTCAATCTACCCAAAAGCATAAATGTAAATGCACAAAAATAAAAGTCATGAAATAATATATTTTAAAAAATACAAAAAATTATATTCTCAACCCATCTTTTATTTTTTTTATTTATTTATTTTTTAAATTTTTTGTTAGCAAGCCCTTGACTTACACTTGGAAGCAATTTTTTTTATGGAAAATGTAAATAGCCAACTTATCTAAAGGAATTAGAATTGCAGCTTGTAGCCTCCATATGGCCTCTGTGATGCATACTGTGGCTGATGAATCAATCAAAGCCAAATATTCCAAATGTTGTATTGTGAACTAAGGTATAGGGTGAAAAGAAATACAAGGTAAATAAATATTTCTTTTTGAGAAATTTACATACATACCACACAAATCTTATGTAATTACCTATATTAACAACTAAAGTTTAGTAATATTTACATATATAACAATTTAGTACTAAAAAATAAGGTATGCAAAAGGTGTATTTCACTTATAAGAACTTAGTGATTGTTTAGTCATGTAAAATTAAAGTTTAGGTTTTAGATTTGTAAGAATATAAGAATTGTGTGGTTTGTTATGTAAAAGCTCCTCTTTTTGTTTTTTTTTTAGAGAATTGAAGAATATAATTTAAATTATAGAGACTTTTATGCCTTTAGAAATTTGATTTGAAAATAAGGATTCATTTTTGTTTTAAAAAATCTATTTATTTAATATATTTTTTATATCCTTTATTGTCAATTTTATTTTTTTAAAACTAAATCAACTAATTTTTAAAAATACTTAAATCTAATAAAAAAATATTTTAAATAATTGTTATCACGAGACATATTTTATTTCAAATCCAACAATAAATAAGACAAAATAAAAAAAAACAGAAAAATAAGACAAAAATAATTGCAAAGCAGTCTTCAATCAATATTCATATTTATACTTGAGCGGTATAAATGTAAGAAAATGAAATTTATGGGATAGATATGTAAAAACATAAGAAGTGGGTGTTGTGCATGTAAATGCCCCATAAAAATATTCATAATGTGGATCCCTGAAACCATAGGTCTTGCCCACTCCAACAAACCCCTAGAACAGTCTTATCAAACCTTTATTGGGTTCTCTAGTTCAGCCTTTGGGTAGGCTATCCAACACTCTTGAGTAGGTTTACAATTAAAACCTTGAGTGGGTGGAGAATGCAATTTAATTCCCAAATTAAGCCATCTCCATTTTTCCATTGTTGCAGAAAGGTCAAGCTTGCATGCTCAGGGCCTTACATCATTTAATAATTATAATATATAATATTACAATAAAAAATGTTTTCATTATAAAAGCCCTTGCATAAGAATTCATTTTGATTTTTATGTTGCCATATATACTATTGTTTAGTTATTATTTTTTTGCTATTGTTAAGAAAATTTTTATGTAAAAAGTATTTTTTTTTCTCCAAAAATGCTTATTGGAGTGTGTTGGTCATTAAACAAATCAATTAGATTGTTTTCTTAAGAGAGAAAAAAAAATAATAAGCATAATAGATTTTAAATTTATTTATTTATACTAATTATAGTTATTTTTAGCAATAACTATAGCCACTTGAGTCGGGCCTAACTTCAGCCCAATTGAACTAATCTAGCTTAGCCTATTGACCCTGGTACTATTTTTTTAGGGGAAAAATGAGCTCAAATGACAATATGCATGATTAGAACACACGATATCATGATAGAAAACTAGACAGTCAACTATTATGTCGCAGATAAACGTGTAAAAGTTATGTTAAGAAGCTGCTTTCATCCTTCTAACATAGCAAAAGAACATTAGAATCTTACAAAAATTACTTTTTAACCTAATAAAAAAGTTTCAAAACTTTTTTTTTAACACTATATTCCTTTTTAGGAAGATAGACATACATATCACACAATTCTGAAGTATTTACATATCTATCTTTAAAAAAATGTTTTTTTTTTTTAATTTTTAGGAGATAATAGTAGTGGTATAGTTAATATCATACGAAATATTTGAGTGTCATAAATATAAAAATTACAGTTTAGGTGTTAAATATATAAATGCATAAGAATTGTGCGGTATGTTTGTAAATGCTCCTTTTTTATTATTAGAATTTAAAAGTCAAATGGAATCTATAGCAAATAGAAGAAAAAAGAAAGATAGTTATGAAAATAGAGTTCATCTAATATTCCTTCTCCCATGGAGATTTTGATTAGCATCTAGACTAAATCAACTTGATAAGATTTTCCCTTTTCTCTCATATTTTTTTCTCTTTTGACAAGGTAAGAGATGTTGACTTCTCCTCTCTCCTCTTTCTCTCACTTCACCATTTTTGTATTACTTATTCCTTCATTTCATTATCTAAGGCTTGGTCATGGTACTTTACAACTTGAGAAAGTTTGCCTTTGGCTACTTGAGAGCCAATGCCTTTAGACTAGTTTTGCACAATGTACCAATTGGCTCTACTACTTTGCATGTTGTGCCAATGTTTTCCATATGGAGGCATATCAGCAATATAAATTAATTCATTGGTAAATTTGGCTCTTTTCGATAAAAATAACATAATTTTTTTTCAATTATTGTATTTGACCAATTCTTAGTAGTCATAATCACTAGTTAGAATGGATTTATTCAGATATATTTTATATGGGGTCTCAAGGAATCACCAATTGACATCCTTAGGGGCTTTAGTGTAAATTTAGAATTAAAGAGTCTATCATTGTAAAATTGCTCTTTTAAATGTGATATTGACCTCATTATCTTATCTTGCATAGAGTTACTAAATAAAAAATGGATCTCAGTTCACCAATTTCATTGCATTATAATTTTATAATGTATTAATGACAACTGTGATGACTTGTAACCAGTAATAGCGTGATTGGCAGCATTTTTCTTATTGATGACTTATATGCTCGATGACATTAAATTTATTGTTATGAACATGCATAGTAAAGTTGATGATTGAAATACTAAGTTTTAGGTTAGTTTTTTCCCACCCTATAATCTCAATTTTAAGCATTTGGTCATATATAAGTTAAACTAATTTATGTTTGGATTTTTCATTCAAATGAATACATTAGTTAGAATTTTAAAATGAATAATTGAATGAAATCATTTAAAAAAAATCAAAATCTCCAATATTCTATGTTTCATCAAAATATTTTAGGAAGATTTACATGCATGGTATTTAATTTGTATGTATTCATGTATCTAACAGCTAAACTTTAATTTCATTAAAAGCAATATATCGCTTTTTAAAAAGTTAAAATGATGATATTTTATGTGATACTAAAGATTTGGAGGTATAAATACAAGAAAGTAAAGTTTAGATGTGAGAGATATAAATACAAATGTATTGAAAGGTAGCCATATAAATACCATTTATTTGGCGGCCATGAAATTTCTAATAGAGATTGTAGGTAACATGCATGCATGTTTTATTACAACGAACTCTTCCTTTGTTTGCCTCCCTTATCCTTTGATTCAGGCTCCCTCACCTTTTAGAAATAACAAGGTTTATAAGTTCTATAATAATTAAGTTATATTTTCATTTCAAATACACTTATGAACTAGTTTTCTTAAGAAGATGTTGACCAAAAAATAACATGGAACATTTATTTTTACCTTCATGACATCGGGTCCCATAATGTACGTGAGTTCACGCATCTTGAGAGAGTCTTGTATAAGAAAGGTGAAAGAATATAATAGATGTATACTTCATACCTCAACTATATGTTCTGTTTTCTTATCCCCATTAGGTGGAGTAGATGAGATTATGTAATGGGAAGAGGGGACAAGAAATGTTATGGGAAATAACAACACAAGGTCTCCTGATAAGGTCAGGAATATCCTCCCTCTCTCCAGTCTCTCTCCTTTTTCTTATTACATATACCAAAAAATATTAAATATAAGTTGTGTTATATAAAATTTGTCTATGATGACTTGATAAAATTAAAACTGTGGCGATTGTGCCAAATGATTCATAAAAATGTCAATCTTTGTGTTCTTATAGCTACGAGGATTGTCAAGAAAATGAGGTAAGTTAGTAAGTTTGATTGGTCAGTTTGTCTAATAGAATGATTAGACCAATTTGACAAGCTATTCCACAAAGTCAAGTTTAGTATAAGACAACTAACACATCGACAAGTGAAGTTGGGACAGTTGGGATAACCCATGCCCCCGAAGCCTATTGAGTACGAACTCTGGTGTGTGTGCAGTGTGCTTATATTTACCGTTGGGTCCATATAAAAACGCTTTGCACAAGCTATGCCCCACCTTAAAAAAAAAAAAAAGAGGATGTGGTGGGAGCTCACCATCTCATGATCCACTAAATCCTAGTACTTGCCTCTCCTAAAATATGAATAGTAACGTTTTTTAAGCCATAAAAAACGAAGCAATGCCCCCTTTTTTAAGAGCGTATGTTTTTCATTAATTTGGGCAGATTTATTGCTCCTCCAAGCCACTTTATGAGTCCTTAAACAGCAAATTATTTTATATATTAGGCAGCCACAGAGCCTTAGAAGCTTTGTACTTTGGAACTCAGCTTCAAGTGGGAGTGACAAAATACTAGAGATTTGTACAATGTTTTAGGCCATGTGGGTGAGAGGTAGGCATTAGAATGCCGTATGCATGGCCTTATTCATACAATTGGTATGTGGCTTTAGTTTTAAATATAAGAATATTATTTTGTATTAGAAATTAACATATAAATTTATTTTTTTCTAAAGATAAATTTATGATGCTTTAATACTCATTTATTATTTTTAATGCTGATGCCTTTTTAAATTTTTTTTAATTATACATGCATTTCGGTATATTTCAAATAATTAATGCTTAGGAGTCAAATTCAAGATCATTTAGAGCCCTGACTCTAATAAGTTTATAGTCAAACTAACCGTCTTGACAAAACAAGCCCAATGAAGTCAAATGGTTAGATTGGAGTTTGATGAAGCACGGATCAATCTTTTTTTAGCACAATTGGAGGGTTTAGATGAAGCCAAAAAGTTTGATTAGAGTATGATGAAGCACGGTTCAGTCTAAAGCCAAATAGTTTGAATGGAGTCTGATGAAGCACAAATGAATCTGTTTGAGAACAATTGGAGGGTTTAGATGGGCAATTAAATTGTTAAATGGATTCCAAATCTAACAATCTTATAATCAAATCAAGCATTTCATTGAGTCAAATCTAACAAGCACAATATCACTTGATTATGACATTATTAAGACTTCCAAATCCTCATAGAACAACATTTGATCAAATGGATCAGTCTGGGTCGTCTGATGTAGTGATTAGGATTAAATTTGTATTCACAAAGATGTCACTCACAAAATCTATAAATAAACTTACACTCACTTTATGAAAGGGGGGCTTGGGACTTAGGACTTCAGACTTGAGTCCCGGACCTAAAGGAGGAGGCTGATGGGGAGATCCAAGCTCTTAAGGGTTCTCGAGCTCCTCCACCATTGAAATGTCATTGACCGACCACTGCTTCTAGGTTATTTCCACAACCAAACCATTGTCTCCACTTCCCGAAATTAACCACCAACAGGTCGCTGCCACCATCGAACCGTTGTTGCTTGGCCACTTTCATTGAGTCGTTGTCGTCGTTGCCCGGCCACCGACAGATTATTGTTGTTGCTTCCCTGGCATTACCAAACTAATACTACTACTTGACCGTCATCATCAAGTTGTCACCACCGTCGGCTCATCATCGTTGCTTTAGGCGGCCACTGATCGTTCGTCACCACTGTCTCTAACGGTTCTGCCACTGATGTTAGCACCACCACAGACTAGTCATCACTACCGTAGCTTTTTTCTGGACCACTATCATGAGGACATACCATTTTCCTTACAATTATTTTGCTCCTATAGTGGAAGTCACCTCACCTATGTAATATTGCTCCCGAACAGTTAAGTGCTAGTAAAGTTTTGCAACTCGCAACAACATTGTGGAATCATTTCAATTGGGTCAAATCCCATAATTTTTTTTTTCTTTCAAGGTTCTTAACATAAAAACTCATACTATTTTTTTGTTGATTTATTTTTATTAGTGTGTGTTGAATTTTCATACAAAATTAAATAATTTATACGTCACTCCATCGCCACAAATTTACAAGCATACAACAGTTTGGTTTCTTCTGTGGCAAGGATAATCCCACCATCGAAGAAATTATAGAACTTGTGATATGGTCAATATACACAATACTTGTAACAACAAAACACCCCATTTTAATACCTTCCACTCCAAGAGGCAATCACGGAGACAGTGACGTGAAGTGTCAGCTTAGTCTCTCCACAAAAGGTGTCACTCTACTAGTGAAGGCGTCTCATGCCCAACCTTGGAATATCAAGTGTGCATAATGGAGGAGTCTCAGTATTCCATAATTCTTATGTGACGGGCAACAACTGTTTCCTGTACAACCAAATAGGATATACTTGTCATAAGGTCAACAACCCAAAAAAAAATCAACCGCTTGAGAACAGTCATACTGGGCCTCTTCCCCGTTATACGGTATCTGTTCTCTGGCAGGCTAAGATCTCGATCTCCTCGATATTGTGAGTTTCACTCATCTATCCTATGGAGCTAAACTATTCCACAACCCTTCGAAGTTCACAAGAAATTTGGCTCAGCCATCTTTATTGATGCTCCCAATGGTGTAAATTGTGATGAATTGTGGTGTCTAGACTGATAATAGTTCCCTTTAGGAAATATGGATCATTTTCCCGCTTGTCATAATTTTTGAGAGTCCTTGCTCTTGAGCAAAACATTCCTTCAACACTTCATCCCGACGGGCTTCAAGCTTTCAAATATTGACTCATATGATGGGGTGTTCAACCCTTATGAACATGTTGACCATTACCAAACTATTATGCACATCAAGTTGGGGTTTCTAATGTACTTTGTCAAGTGTTTTCCGCCAATATCAAAGTCCAAACTCACACGTGGTTTTACTCTCTCTCGGAAGATACTCTCCATTCTATCAATGAACTTATCAAACTTTTTTTGGAGCAGTTCAAAGCAAATCGAAAGACTATCAAAGACTCGTCACATCTTTCAGGAATTCACTGAAATGAGGGAGAATCACTAAGGAAATACTTCCAAAAATTTTCCGCTAATGTTGCTTAGCACATCACATATTAATGTTCTAATGGAAATTTAAGATAAGGAAACTCTTAAATGGCCACATCCATTAAAGAGA
This sequence comes from Phalaenopsis aphrodite, assembly GCA_003013225.1. Taxonomy (NCBI): domain Eukaryota; kingdom Viridiplantae; phylum Streptophyta; class Magnoliopsida; order Asparagales; family Orchidaceae; genus Phalaenopsis; species Phalaenopsis aphrodite. Next base: position 1,094,944 of record NEWO01000001.1, read on the forward strand.
AATGTGAGAAATCTTGAACAATAACATGGAAGCATGCTATCAACTCAAAGATGAAATTGAAAGGCTAATTCAACAAGTGTATTTAAGCCAATTCATTCAAGATAAGATCCTTCACACAAGTAACACCTCTACTGGGAGGCATCAAACCTAGAAGCAATATCAAAAGAATCATCTGATTGTCGGTGAAATAGCAACAATTGTAAGAGGTGGTCTTTCGTCAACAAAACCATAAGCAAGCCTAAAACATTTAAACTCAATATATGGATGGGAAGATATTTTCTCGAGATTCGAACAAAAAAAATCTTTGCAAATATTATCGGTGATCAGTGCATTCAAGTTAATATTTGTCTATATTTTGTTTGGTTATCACTTTGTACCTATCGATTTTCATTCCTTGTTTGATGTGCTCAATGTTATTTGATTGCATTCTCAATAAAATTTAGATCTGCTTGGCAGACTCAGGCCAATAACACTCTCACTGGAAGACAGCAAATTAAAAAGCCACAATAATTCCCTAATTTATTTCTGGAAGCAAGAAGGCAAGCAAGCCAATTGTTAAATATGTGGATTTAGGTTTTGGCTGCTTTCTGTTTGGTTGTGTTTCAGTTGAACCGAACTGTGAATAGAGTATAATACAAACCAAGACTTCTTTTTTTCCTAGGAGAAGCAATTAATACACCTAATAATTAATATTTCGCTTGACCTCTCTTAATAATAGAAGGCGAAAAGAATATGCATATATCATGTAAAAGTGCGTCGTGTTCTCATATCAGTTGACAAGCATCTGCTCCGTTAGTTGTAAGTCCCTTTGATCTGGGGCTCGAATCTCCCCAATGCGACTGTTGCTGTATGGGGGTGGTTTTTGAGTGGTTTGACGCATAGGTTCAATCCAGGTGGTTGGTAGTTCCACCCGTCAACCATCTTGTATATATATATATATATATATATATATATATATATATATATATATATATATATATATATATATATAACACTTCATTAAATCAAGTGGTTATGCCACCTACCCTCACCTGTCCCTTACATGAAAACGCCTTAAACTTGACGTCAGGAACAGCCTGAAAGGAAAAGAAAGCTGCCCCTCGTGGCTCGACTGCATTGGGTAATAAAGAACATCAAACCTTACTCTTTATCTCACTTACAATTACTTGTTAATAGCTTCCAATCATCCCTTCTATGTCACGTTAAAAGTGCATGCATATTTATGTATGGTTGACTTTCATTTAAAAAGGCAAGGTCAGCTTTTATTGACTTTGCTTTTGCATGTTGGAGTTGACCACTTGAATTGTTAGTGTAATAAATTTATATTTTAACTTAATGTCCCAATAAAATATGTGCAACATTATTAAAAGTGTTAGAATATACATTTTGGGTTATGGTTCGATGGATCAACTATAGCCAATTTGAATTAAATTATTTTGCTTGAAACGTCTGGTGTCTACAATAGAAAATATATGATTATTTCATTTTCTTATTTTACCAGATTGAAATTTTTTTTTGTTGGATTACAATTCACATTCCACCTAAAATCTTAGGAATTTGTTGATAGTTGGAATATATTCGTAGACCGGGTCGGCTGATACGTTTTAAATTGATTTTATTACATTTCCTAGTCTTTCTATGTCGTAAGGTTGATACTTTCATCCAGACGATTAATTCATCGAGTGTTGACATCATAAACACTGGCTCGCAGTGTGGTTGACTTCATAGCAAAAGAGTTGGTATATATTGTTCAATAAGTTTGATAAAATGGGAGTAGCCATGGGTTTGTTTAAGCGTAATAATAAGAGAGTCTGTCTATGATTCAATTTTGATTATTTATTTATTTTTTTATCAAATAAGAGATTGTTAGTCTTTTTTTGTAATTTATTTACAAGAATTTTGTAATTTTATTTATTTTTTTTTTATAGGTTTGTAATGTATTGGTATTACTGCAAACTTAAACACTCATTATATGATAAAAGATACATTTGACTTGAAACAAGTGCCCTAAGACAACTTAAATTTGACTCAAAACAAGTGCCATAATGTAGTTAGCTCAATTTTCTCCCAAGGACAAATTTCTAATTCTACGGTTGATTAAACAATGCAATAAATGACTTTTATATCACATTCATGAGTATTGATACTCTATCAACAAATTCCAATGAATCTAGAGGTATTGTACGTATTTCAAGATAATTTTTTGAGCGAAAACATTTCAACTTCAATGAAAAGACTTCTAGAGCTTTGATTTTAGCAAAGTTATAATCAAACTGACCGATTCGAAGAGACGGACCTAACGGTATCAAAATTAGTCTAATCCAAAACAAATCAAGCACGAATCAAGTCATTAATCCACATTTGAAAGCTTTTGGGGTATATTTGGAAGGTCAAATAGGTGTCGAATTTGGCGTGCTCATAGTTCAATCGAGTGCCTCGACAAGACAAATCTAACGAGCCCAAGATCTCTCAATTCTGACATCGTTTATGCACTCAAATGTCTACAAAACGACGTCCGATTGTGGGAATTTTTTGGGGTCGTCCAATCAAATTGATTCATATTCATTCATGAATTGCAACTAAAACTTTATAAATAAAGCCTTTCTTCCCACTCGAGGGGGACCCGGAGCTTGATGTCTGGAGAAGATTGAAGCTTGGAGAAGAAAATGAAGTCACGCATCACTTCGGCCATCGCCCTTTGGCCAACTCGAGTCGTTGCTGCCCTCTAACCAACTTTGGCCACCGCCACCTTCATTAGTCACCTCTTATTTCTTGTGACATATTCATTCACATATCAATTTTATAGGTTGAAAGATTGTGTAACCCTTTCTCGCAAGTGAGACAAGAGGTTGTAACTGTAATCACTAAATTATAGTGTATATCTGAGCTACACCATATGATTTTTTCACTTTTTCAGTTTCTTATGAAAAAATTTCTCGTGTCTCTACTAATTGTTTTCTTTCCTCTTAGAACATGCTCAACCCATACATAATGCTAAGATGATAATCCATTATTCTATTACCACAATTTTTTTAGCGTACATCAAATATCATCAAAACTCAATGCCCTTCCATGCATCAAAACAAAAACACAAGCAATTGTAAGATGAAATATCCTAATCATATATTGTTCTTCTTTAATTTTAGCTTCTAAAATCCTAAATAAAGAGCCTTCAAGCGTAAACAATTGCATTTAGTAGACACTACTTGCATTGAGCAGACAAATTAAACTTCAATTGGTAATGATTGCATGTTTGATTCATAAATACATAAAAACTTCGTTGTCATGCATGCAACAAAAAAATTATTGCGTACGAACACCGCATGCATGCAGATATGCATGTGGCGTACGATCTATACCGTAGATCACAATGGTCTACGATGATGATGTATTTCGGTGGCCCCATTTTAATTTTTTTAAAAAAAAAATTGATTACATCCTCACAGTAGATCAACGTGATCAAATGTATTGATCGAACACCGCATGCATCTTATATTTTTAATTAAAAAAATAATAAATAAAGTAGATATGGGCCAGCATTATCTCCCATAAATTGACATAATTACACTTTAAACCAATCATCAATGGTCCCGCAGCTGCTCCGCTTTCCGTTAGAAATTTTTAAAGCAGGAGGGGCTAAGCGCGAAACTTTATTAATTAATTATTGTACGGAGATGCTGCCTTCGGGGAAGAGGACGGACGGTGGGGACGAGCCGTAGTTTTCCGAAATCCAAAAGGGCTTTCTTGTCACTTTATGAGAGGAATCCGCGCGCCGATTAGACGGCGAGGAGCCCGAGAGGCACGAGCCGGAAGAGCGCAGCCGCCGGGCGGCTCGAGACAGTGACAGGTACGAGCGCCGCCGCCTGTCCCGTCGGAAGTTGCTTTGCTGATGAACGGCGTAAAAGGTCATAATGAGTACTAAGCTTTGTGCTTGCAAATGTACTGTTTTTCAGTGCTTAATATGCTTGCAAATGTATTGATTATGAATGCTAATATTTGTGTGTTTATGTTGTGTGAAATATTTAAGTTTAAATTATGGATTGTTTTTGGTTGGTAAATGTGTTGAGTTGATTAGGAGAAATAATTGGTCTTTGTTAGTGGTTTGAGTTCATGTATAATTCTAACTTATAGGCATTACATGTCTAGTAGGCAACATTTTTGTTTAATTAATATGATATTATTGACTTAAGACTCACTAATGTTTCTCTTAGATGTCTTATTAGTTACTTGGTGGTCATTAATCACTAGCTAAGATCATGATCTATGAACCTTATGATAAAAATACTCGTCTAGACTAAAAGAACACGATAATGATATTCTTAAGTTAGAGTTATGTTGTGTGCTATATCTGATATATGGTTAACTGTAGATAATTATACCCACAAAAATGTTTATCCCCAAAACTTAATTTTTTTTTATTAGTTCATATTATTAAAAAAAAATCTTTGATATGTCTTTCAATAGTTTTCACACGATAATTTGTGTTCTATCATTTGGGATGGTAGTTTTTTGTTTCTGTGAAAGGTTTAGCTTAAGGTTATGTACATCAAGTGACTTTGTTACAAATATTTTTTTGTGTATGTTTTGAAGTTAGCTTGGAGGGAAAATTTGTTGGATATATTTTGTTTTGCAAGCTGTGATAGTTGTGGGGCGAGCAACGGTGTTGGTAGTTATGGTCATAGGTGGGGAAGGTGAGGTTAGAGAATGTTGACATGCCAAAACTTTACCGACATAATTGTCGACCACAAGGAAATTTTTAATGGTCTCGCTGGTCTTGAGGCCTTCCCCTCGGTGGATGCCAAATTTGAGAGTTTCTTAGTGAATTCTTCTGAGTGCATTGAAATAGCAAGCATGAGACTACTCTAGCTCGCCCTGGACAATGATCATCTCTACATCGCTGGAAAATCTTTCAACCACATGGGGTGACAATTCAGAAAGAATTGAGTAAAGGGAAACAATGACATTTTTTCATGTAAGTGAACTATTCCTCATTTTCTCCCCCAATTTCTGGCATGGCGAGGTTCTCAACTCTATTTTCTTTTCTCTAGAGAACCCATTGAGCGGCTCAGGCAACTTCGAAAGATAGTAGGTGCTTAACCCGTCTTGTCAAACACTAACTTGAAGATGATGTTTGCTGAGCTCTTGATGATGATGAGTATGATTTTAATATGGTAATTTGTGATTGGGATAGTGACAACCATAGCTTCACTGTATAAGTTGCTCTTTGAGGGCAAGTCTTCATCATTAAAGGAGATGGGAGGGTGCGAACTGTGTCGTATTGTTAGGGCTTTTGCACACAATTCACCCATTTAAGACCTCTTCAAGCTGACTCAAAGGGATGAATCTCCTCAACTCTCTTCGAAGGTGGCATGAACTATAACGTCTATGTTTATCGTCTGAGCTCGAATCAGCTAGCTTGTAATTTATTTAACATGAGTTTTTCCCTATCATTGGATGGTTGTCCCATGTGCTACGAACTCCTCCAGCATCCCAAATTTGATCGAATTTGATCAGGCTTTGAAGAAGTTGTCACTCTTATATGTCATGATTGTATGCACATTATTTCTTCTGGCCTCGAAGATATGCTTCGACTTTCATCAGGACTACTTTCTTAAAATACTTTTTTTTATGGCTTCCACTATCTCAACTATTGAAACTCTTAGGTGAGTTATTGAGTATCAAGCGAAAGTCGCTTCTCACATCGAGCTAGCAGCTGTTCAAGGCATCAAGCTCAATTTTCTTGGTAACGGGCTTTGTCGGTCTCCCAATTTTTCAAGAGTCATTTTGAATGTTCGAAGAAAGCTTTAGTAGGAGAGCAAGGTTTGTGTCTAGGTTTCCAACTTTTAGCGTAGACAATTCTCTTCGGTGGATGCCTATTGGTTAGCTCGTTCTGGGGGGAGGGGGGGGTTAGCTCCAATAGCCCAACTAGTGCTTTTGGTTGCTATAAATCTGGCACACAACAAGAAGGTCTTTCCTTAAATCCTTGTGTGAGGGTTTGCTTGAGCGATTGTGGGTTCTAAATCCCGAACCTCTAATATTTTCTTCTAAAAACAGGTAACAAAGACACGTAAGGTATCGCTTTGTCTTTGACAAAGCTGTAGGAGAGTGTGAGAGCTCTTCTGGGCTTTCTGAGCGCCGACGAACTGTGTGACAAACATTTCATTAAAATGTATGAAAAATGTGATTACTCCTAGCTGAAAAAGAACCCACATTTCATTATGTTGTTGATTTTGAGAAGATATACGATCTACTCAAAATAAGCAATGTCATTAGCCAAATCAGTTCATCACTTGTAAGATTTAAGTGTTAGAATCTTGAATTGTTCCAATTGCTCAGTATTAGAGATATGTCGGGACAATGCATTTTCTGGTTGGTGTGATATGTCCAACGCAATGCCGATCGATCTGTGTCGACCTAGTGCTATTCTCCCTCTCAAAAGCCTAGGGGACGCTATTCTGCATTTGTGCCAAAACGTCCAATCAGAGCTGCTAATGATGCTGCAGATTCAATACTCATCTAATAAAAGATCTTAGATTTATTGGGCAGCAAACTCTCTATTGCATTCCATGTTGGCGTTAGTCATCATGTTGTGAAGTCTTTTACCTTGTATTGCTCATTCTTTTGTTGTTGGCATGATCCACAGTTTTTTTAATATTGAATTCAAAACTATTTGTGACTCAAACCTAAAGAATAAAGATATGAATATTAATAAATAGTGTACTATTTTCATAACATGTTCATCATAATTATAGAAAAGACAATACAATAATGATACTGTATTTTTACCCCATTTGGAGAGGGTCAATAATAAGATATTTCTAATATTTTACAAGGGTTGGCTTATCGTCCAATTGCCTTTTGGCTCGATCAACTAAATTCAATTGGTTTTGCTCGACTAGATGTGCTCTGTCATATGGGCTTTATTTGCAAGCTTCAATCGACTGATCCAACATAGTTAACTCTGTTCAATTGCTGGGAAGAAGTCAGTCCGTTGGGAGGTCAAATTTATTGTAGAACCGACTCTTCCATTAGGTCGGTTTTCATATTAGTGGATGGCTCATAAACTCTATTGTCTCAAATGGCTTACACTTGGATAGCTCGATCGTCTTATTCTCTACCTTTTGCCTCGATCGGTTTTGTCTGATTAAATGAACCTCACATATCCTTATAGTGGATCTGCACCCATCGTATCCTGCTCTCCTTTTCGTTCATATGATTTGACTCATCTGGTTAGACAGACCTCACAATCTCCTTGTTGTTGATCTACCCCCATCGCATCATTCTCTCCTAACCAAGAGATTATATTTATGATGTATATTAATGATATATTTTAAAAATGGGACATTTTATAAATAATATTACAATATTAATAAAAACTTATGCATTATCTATGAAATACTTCTAATCATTAATTAATACCCCATCCCACAATCCTGTCGTGATCCCATACATTTTGGTTCAGGTATCAAAAGCTCCTCTGAACTCTGATCATCAGGGATACTCTTTTTCAATATTTTATAAACGGCTTAATCCAGCGTAAATTAGCTGGGACGAAGAGGGCAAAAAGGTAACTTGACTAGCCAACGTTTCCCCGCCTGATCCCAAGAAACGCGAATCCTGCCGCGAGCGTTTGGTCGAACCACCCGCAACTACCGCTTTTCTCCTCATCATTTATACTTATTTATTTATTTATTTCTTAAATTACGAGCGCTATTTCTACAGCCTATATCGTATTTAATAAATTCAGGAATATATATTCTATAATTATAAATCATTTAATAATAACAATAATATAAGACGGAGCTTTTACCTTTTTCTGGTTTTCCGAGAACTCCCTCCCGTTCTGCACGGTCTGCGCTTCCCTCTCGTTTCTTCAGCTTCCCCTCACCGCCGGCGAGCCTCGTTTTTCCGTTCGAAATGCATCTCGTCGCCGCCGGGAACCGCCGTGTCATGGTGTGCGAGATCGTTTCTCTCTTTGTTGAGTATAAAGACATCTGAATTTGCACACCTACGCTGCCGGCACTTTGCCGTGGCTTTAAAGATTCGGATCTCGAGGAGATTTGGCGGTGAGAGGGTAATGTGGGATCGGTGATTGGAGAGGATGGCGGTTTTCTTGTGTCTGCCGTAGGGGATTGCATTCGAGGACTGGTTTCGGTCGTGAGGCGTTGGGTTTTATGTTTCGTTCTGTTCTCGTGAGTTGCTGGTTTGGCTTTCCTGATCGGCTCAGTGTGGAGGAGTTTGGTTTGGCTGAGATCGATATGAAACGGTAACAGCTGCAGATCTTACAATTCTTTTTGCACGTTTTGCTTTTTTGTAGATTTATTTTAGCGGGCTGCGAGTTTTTATATTTTCGGATCCTTTCTGATTTTGATAACTTAATTTGTGCATTTTATAGTTCTTCCGTTATTGATAGATATCAGGGCTTTTCATTATTGTCATGACCAAGAATGTTTTTTCCACCTTACTATTTTTAGTTCGTGATGTTTTTTCTTTCTTTTTCTTTTTTTTTTTTGTTTTTCGTTTTTTATCTTACGCTGCGTGGAAGACGGGGGAGAAAATCTCTGTTGCATTTCCTCTAACAGTTGATAGTACTTCACCTGCTGTAATTTTCTTAATTTTGCTGTTGAAATTATTGTACGTTTACGTAAGTAGAGTTTTAACAGTGGAAAATTGGAATTTCGCGAATACTTTCGCCGTCTTGTTAGAGCTAGGTTGTGCTAATGTTATTTTACATTATGTTGTTATACGCTTCTTTAATTTCATCTTGAGTTATTAGGAACTACTGAGAGTTGTTGATTTCATGGATTAGAAGATGTCATTCAAGCATTTGTAACTGGTTCAACGTTTTTACTGAATCTTGTTTTCTTATTGGTATTTTCGTCCTGTCCGGTAGCTTATAGCTTTATTGTTTCATTTGTGAAACTTTTTTAAATTAATTCATGCAGTCCCCTGAGTTCATGATGCCTATTTAAAGTATAATACTTTATTGCACCGTGTTATGCTGCCTATTTTGAAATGCATGCTCTGTTGAATTTTTTCTTTCTTCTTCCTGGTGGATTTTTCATAGCATTCCCTGTTTTTCTTTCTTTGGAAATACAACCTTGACAAAGTTGTATCTTTTCATAATTTATTGATAAATTGACCCACGAAGTTCTTTATTTTCTTATCAAAATTTTTTATAAAGCTTACTTCTTTTGGTTTCTTGTACAAGCTCTTTATCCGTGGATTTTTTTGGTACCAGTTCAACTTGCCTCTCGCCAGTAGACATAGGCTATTTTCTTAACCATTGTGTGTAGTTAATTTCATTTTTCTTCTTTGAATCCATGCTTCCCTATACTGAATGCTGCTATCTGTATGTAATGGCCCAGAGAGGTTTATTACACTTATTCATGAATTATGCTTGAAACAAAGTCAAAACTTAAATTACAGACATTCTAAAATCACCATTTTTCGGTCGTTCTATTAGCTATAATGAATTGACTTTTTAACATTGCATCTTCCTATTGGCAGGTGGATGGCAGGCCATGTTTGTCTTGAGAGGTTAAAGTGGTTTGGAAATTTTGACGCCTAAGAGACTTCATCGAATGAAGTTTTGCGCTTTTACTGAAACAACTAATGCGGCAAGTACGTCTGCAAGTTGTGGAAGTGTTATGAGAGCCTCTATATCACGTGGAAACAGATTACATGGCATTGCAGATGCATTTTTCAATGGAAACACTCCTTCAAAAGATGTATACTCAAAGCACAAGGTTGAAAACTTTGATATGTCTTGCTTGGAATGGTTAGATCAGATTCCAGAATGCCCTGTATTCAGCCCAACAATGGAGGAATTTGAAGATCCATTAATATATCTCCAGAAGGTTGCGCCCATAGCTTCAAAATATGGTATTTTTCTATGATACGTGCTTGCTATTATTGCATGGCAGTGTACTCACTTTGAAGAAGTGTTCTGCGAGGATTTTCTCCTTTCCTTACGTTAAAGTTTCTAAAGTTTGCTATGATGATTCAAGCCAAATGAAGATGAATATAAATATATGTTTTCCCGAAACACTTTTATTTCTACCTCTGCTGTTGTTTTAGTCAAAGTTTCCCTTTTCAACTCATGTTCCGTGCTTTAAGCTTCATTCTTTATTTCATTTGCAATTTTAATGGCATGTTTAAAATGTTTTCTTTCGTTATATTTATACTAGATGTCTTTATTTGGTAATTGTTTGCTGACCTTCTAAGTTCTATCTTGTTCTATTTTTACTAAATTCTTGGATTAATTTTCCTTCCATATATGCTCAAATGTATCTTGTGCTATTTTTACTAAATTCTTGGATTAATTTTCCTGCCATACATGCTCAAATGTAATACATTGTCTAATCCTTGGTTAAGTGTATTTCTATTTAAATACTGATGGTAGACATCATTATCTCTACATTATTGTTTCTATCATCTTCTATCATTTATGACAGGGAATATACAGGATGGTCTGAAAAGTTTTATCATATTTGTGCCATTTAATCTTTGGCTAAATAATACTAACGATGATTAAGACTGATATCTCTCAGGTATCTGCAAGATAATTTCCCCTATTTGTGCTACTATACCTGCTGGTGTTGTATTGATGAAGGAGCAAGGTGGATTCAAATTTACTACCTGCGTGCAGCCTTTTCGTCTCTCTGAGTGGACTACAGATGACAAAGTTTCATTTTTTATGAGTGGAAGGTGAGCTTTATATCTCTGTAATTCATACTTTTTGATACCTATGGTCAGCCCTGATATATCTCTGTTTTGTCCTAGGAAGTATACATTTAGGGATTTTGAGAGAATGGCAAACAAAGAGTTCGCTCGAAGATATTACAGTGCTGGATGTCTCCCTTCCAAGTATATTGAAGAGCAATTCTGGCGAGAAATTGCTTTTGGCAGGACAGAGTATGTTGAATATGCCTGCGATATTGATGGCAGTGCCTTTTCATCTTCCCCTAATGATCAATTGGGGAAAAGTAAATGGAACTTGAAGGTATGGATCTATTTTTCTAGATATGCTCTTCTTTTGTTTTTTTTACCAAAAAAATCAACAACAATATGTCTTCACTTGTCGTCTGTTTTTTTTTTGTTTTAAAATGTATATATTTTTTGAATTTTTATTTGCTTCCAGAAGCTTGCTCGTCTTCCCAACTCTGTGTTGCGGCGTCTGCAATCTACTATTGCTGTAAGTGAACTTACAAGACTTTACTTTTTTGCTTGTGTGCTTCTTTCATTTCCCTCATTAGAAATTTTTTCTACAATCATACTTCTTTATTTTTGCTGCAGGGAGTAACAGATCCCATGCTTTACATAGGAATGCTGTTTAGCATGTTCGCCTGGCATGTTGAAGATCACTACTTGTATAGGTTTGCAGAGAAATATTCTGGATGTTGGTTATTGACCTCTCTTTTTCACTGTCAGAGTTGGTGGAATGATGTTTTATGGTCTTAAAAATATCTTGCAGTATCAACTATCATCATTGCGGAGCATCTAAAACTTGGTATGGAATCCCTGGTCATGCAGCTCCTGACTTTGAAAAGGTAGCGCAGGAACATGTCTATAAACGTGAGATTTTTCCAACTGAAGGAGACGATGCAGCTTTTGAAATGCTTTTGGGAAAGACTACCATGTTTCCTCCAAAAATTTTGTTAGACCATCATGTTCCTGTTTATAAAGCTGTACAGCAGCCTGGAGAATTTGTAATTACTTTTCCTCGTGCTTATCATGCTGGTTTCAGCCATGGTATGATAGTGGTCTCAAACATATTTTTCCTTGCACAATAAATAACTGCCTGCTAAATTAACTTTTCTTTGAGTTCCCTTCAGGTTTCAATTGCGGTGAAGCTGTCAATTTTGCCACTGGTGATTGGTTTCCTTTTGGTACTGTTGCTAGTCGTCGCTATGCACTTCTCAATAGGATGCCATTGTTACCTTACGAGGAACTACTTTGCAAGGAAGCATCGCTTCTTCACAAGAATCTGACAGATTTGAACTGGAAAGATTCTGACTTTGGGATTGAAGAGTTGCACAACCAGAATTGTGTCAAGGCTTCTTTTGTGAACTTGATGAGGTTCCAACACCGTGCCCGCTGGTGGCTCATGAAGTTGGGAGCTCAGGCTTGCTATTTTTCAAATTTTCCAACAATTATGTTATGTGAAATCTGCAAACGTGATTGCTATGTAGCCTATGTCAGGTGTAATTGCTACAACAACCCCATCTGCCTTCATCATGGTATTATTCTTCATGCTGCATTTTTTTTTTCATCTATATCTTGATAGTCTTCATAATAGTTCTGTTTCTGATCTGTTGCAGAGAATGAGATACGAAGCTGTCAGTGCGGCTCTAGCCGCACTATTTTTTTAAGGTCAGATCTTTTAGAATTTGAGACTGTAGCAAAGAAATTTGAGCAAGAGGATGGGATAACAGAGTTGGAAAAGCAATTACTGGAAAATGATTGCATTTCAACACAGCTGACTGCCTTTTTTTGTCCTGAAGAGGATGGTTATTGTCCGTATTGTGAAATTCGATTTGAAGAAGGTTTCAAATGTGAGACTAAAGTAGAGTGTAAAACAACTTCAGGATCAACTTTTCCTTCGCCTAAAGGATGTTTTACACTGAATGAAGTAAGTTTCTCATTCTTTCTTTGCCTTACGAAGTAAAGGACGTGCTGTATTAACCTTGCCACAAATTTTTGTATACCATTAATGAACTAATGTCATACTTGTCATACTGCAGCCATGTTCTACTTCAGATAGAATGAACGCTTTTCAGAAAATTTCCCGGAGTGAGATAATTTGTCCGCATAGATCCGTTGAATCAAATACATCTGAAATGTATATAGGTGGATATGATACTGGTTCTCACACTGCACTTGTACAAGATATTGATGATTCGGACTCTGAAATATTCAGGATTAAGCGGAGGCCTGTTATTAGTTCTGGGGAAAAAGATGGAGAAGATTCAAGGTTTCCTGAAAAACTGGTAATTAATGATTCTATGTTTACTGTATTATCTGTTTCTTTCCGTTATTATGTGTGTTTCCTGTAAGCTAGTTGGATATTTTTCAATGCTCTTGTGGAAGGAAATGCCATTACTCTCTATTAGCAGTTTTGTCAAGGCCATACAAGCTGCATTGATTTTGGCGATTAAATTTATGCTGTTTTCTGAGTGCCAATAACCTGACTCTTCTGAAATCATCTAATGAGAGAAAAAAAAAATGCAATGTTGTATGTGTCCAGGAAGCCAAATACTCCAATGTTGGAAATCAACCTTAAAAATAAAACCCTATCCAAATACGAAAAATTCTTGCCAAATACTAGATTGAAAAATTTGAAAGAGCACTAGCAACAAAAAACTCGTGGTTTCTTTCTTTTTTTCTTTTTCAGCTGTTCAAACATAAATTTTTTTTTTAAAAAAAAAACTAACTATTCTGCTAGTGGAAGTTTATTGTCGAATACCATCGGATTAAGCTTGGTTGTCTGATAGTACAAATTTTTAGATGTCTTTATTGCAATCAATTAAAAAAATATTATTTTTACAGTGGGTTTGGGAGTGTTATTTCATATTATAAGGAAAAAAATGTCTTACACAGTTACTACTCATGCTATGAAAATTATAATATATGGATTGCAGATTGGTCACTCTCAATAGTGGTCAGAACATGTTTTGTTAATTCCATCAAAAGGGAAGACATTCAATTGTGTACATATAGTGCTTAAACAAATCTTTTTATCAATCAACCAAGTCACTTGAGATAAAAATGGTGCTATTTGTCAGTTTTAGGACTTAAACTTGGAGATGATAATTGGCAATGCTGAGATGTGTTGAATATTTTATCTTCTAATGAATGGTCATCTAGTAAGGTACTTGTTTAAAGTACGAGTGTATCAGTCAGAATCCCCTCTTTCTAAAATTTATGTACTTCAAATATAAATAGTGACGTCTGGCTTTGAGTATTGCTCAGGGCGCTTGAGATTTAATTTCTTCTTATTTCACCAGTAAAGTCAAAAGGTATTCAACATAAAATCTTTCATTTGGTAAAGCACTCATTATTTTTTATCTAAAACATACTAATTTTCTCAACTTTATGCTTTAGTCCATAGCGACATGCAAGGAATTTTTATAGTAAGAATTGTTAAGATTTAAAATTGTGCAATTATTGGCAACGTATTTTTTATCCTTGAGGCAAGACAGGTCTTGAGGCTTTTCGAGGCTCAAGCCTTATAATCAGGGTATTGAATAAATAAAAGATATGAAATAAGAAGTATTATGCCTTCAACAAAGTAAGTTAATAAAAATTCAAACTAAAATTATCATAATAACTCCCTTACTATTCCCAAATCAACATTAACAAATATTTTAAGCCACTAAATTTACAACTATTTGATTCAAAAGTCTTCGCAACTCTTATCACTAGTGGCTTTTCATTTGAATCATCAATATAATAAATTGCTTTCTTTCCTTCATCTTCTTATAATTTTTCTCATTTTTATCTTAACCATTTTTCTCTTCCATAAGCAAGTAAATTAATAAGATCATTAACTAATATTTAAAGCAATAACCATGTTGATGGTTGGTGCAGGTGCGTTGTAAATCTCTTTCAATCCTACAATCACACACGACAACACAAATAATATACATGCAGTTTAATCACAATAAAAATCATTTCAGTATACATAGTTTTATATTTTAAAATCTTTAAGCTGCTAAACCGTAATAATAACATAAGTATATGTATCACTCAAGTAATAAATGACTCTTATGGAGTCCTAAGTATCGATCCTACAGGGAGTTAAAAATTCTTATGGTTGGAAATTCACACAAAAGGAAGGGTTGGAAATACTCTAGAAAATAGCCATTAAAGGCTTTTCATAAGGAGAAGAGCGCATAAGGAAGGTGGAACAAGGGACCAGTGGTTTTGTCGCCCCCTCTATAGGCCTCCTGGTCTAATTCCAGTTGGGGCCTAAACCAACGCCTTATGCTAGCCAATTCAGCTGGTTGTCCTTCTCGCACGCGCCTGGGGGATTTTCCCATACCTGCGCGGGATGGAGCCGCTCCAGTGTCAATCTCCCTGGGTTGAGGGAGCTTTGACCTTATTCGCTGAAGTTCTGGTTTTTGCCTTCAATCCTGTTGGCACTTGGATCCCCCTGTTGGTTGTACTGTCCTCCAAACCATCAGAGGAGTTTTCCCAATTTGCTTTGAGGCACTTTTCCATATCGATCTGTTCTTTTGAGGTTGTGGGCCACACCTGTAATGCTGAATCTTCCCAAAGTAACCCATGATCGGTTCAATTGAGCATGCAATGAGTGATATGAACGTTCACGCATGGCAGTGGCACTGTTGGTACGACGTCGACCTGACATATCCTCGGTCGTATCTGTCCTGTATTTGGAGCGGGTGTCTAGGTCATCTCATCCGTTGTCATCACTAACACTGATCCCACTGGCGCCGAGCTACTGGTTAGGGCTCTTGTGATCTCAGACTCCACCGAAGGAAGCAGAATGATGCACTTACCATCTGTGGTGAAGGAGTGTATTTCTGAATTCATCGTGTTGAGTCCTTTAGTCAAACTGCCATGGTCTTCCCAACAGAAGGTGACAGACATCCATAGGGACCATGTTACACCACACCTGGTCCTACAACTGTCCTCCAATAAAAAACTCTACCAAACATCTCTGGTTGATGCCGAATATGACTGAGAATGCCTCTCAGCGCAAGTCCCAATTTCTCTACCATCTGAGAAGATGTCACTTTTTTTGTTGTTCTTGTCATCGATGATAACATTGCATGCCTTTCTGTTCACTGTGCAGCGGGTGTAGAAATTGTTGCGGCGAGGCCACTGCGAATTCCTCGTGTCCTCAGTCTGCATGATCCATTGAATCACGAGCGTCTTTTTTTCTTCTAGGGGAAGCTGATACACATCACCCTGTTCCTCAGGTTTCTCCATGTCGCTAATCTCCTCCACAACACCCTGATCAGTGAGCGTGACTACCCGACTCGTGGGATAGCTGGAGGCTATGTGGTTGTAGACGTGGTATCTGTAACACTTCCTCGCCGATACGGTGTTGGATGAGCTACCTTTCTCCCATTTCTTCCCACTTTGATATGGAGTGTCATTGTCTTGTTTAGGCTTGCTAGTGTCTCCCGGGGTACCCTTGTCGGTCGTAGTAACTGTAGGTGACTGCACGCCTGACGGTTGCTACTTGAAGAATGATTGTTGCATGCTCTGCTTTTGTTGCCTCTCCATCTCCAGGGCTAGTGTCTGAACATCTCCAAGTAACGAATAAGGCTCTGTACTACATTGCTCATAGCTGGCTTCAGACCCCCAGATAACGGGCTATGATATGCTCCTTTTGCTCGACCAAATCACACCTCATCTACAACCGATCAAACTTTTTCGTGAACTCCTTTATTGATAAATCCCTCTGCTGCAGGTGATGAAGTCTTGGGAACATATCATGACAGTAATGGGGTGGGAGTTATTTCCTCTACATCACCTTTTTCATTTTCTCCCACCTAGTATATTTATCATTGTCTTCCCTTTTCTTCTGTCATTGTAAGTTCTCCAACTACAAAGATACACTTTTCTTCAACTTAATAGCAGCTAATTTGACTCTCTTATCCTCTGACACTTTCTTATACTCGATCGGTTCAACAGAGTGCAGACAATCAATGAAGTCATTGGGATCCATGCCTCTCTCAAATTCTGGTAGATCAACTTTGATGCCGAAGTCTCAGTGCCCTCCAAATGATATATTCTCTCTGTAATTCTCCCTCCGGGAGGGATTCATATATTGTATTTCAAAACATCGTAGTCTGTCTTCTTCATCGTTGAAAGTCTCCCCATGAAAGGTAATCAAATTGTCATTTCTTTCTCCCCTTCGACTCTCCCGATCCCGGTCGAAGGTAACTTCATCCCGTGTTAACTCTTTAATCTCCGCAAGTCTCTGTCGTAGAAGACGAAGCTTTCGTCGTATCTTTTATCAGATAGACTCGAGCACACTTCTTTTTGGTGGCATGGCTAGGGTTTAGGGTTACAGAGATGAAAGAGGGTAAATATAATTGGTTTAAGGTTGCTGATTTTAAGAATTAGCAAAGGGGAATTAGTGTTGGGGATATATAATAGTGGAGAGGGTAATTGTCAGCTGGAAAGAAAATTTTTTGGCTAAGACGGATGCTAGGAAATCCCAGGATAAGACTAGAGTTAAGCTGACTCTGATACCAAAAGATATCAGAACTAATTAGGATTTAATGGAACACAAAACAAACTTTTATTAATATAGAAATAGAGTTACAACACAACACAATGAAAAGTAAAAAACAATGATAGATCAATCTTCGGTTAGGACTGGAATAGTAGATTTGAGAGCGGGGGTGGCGTTGACAACATAGTGAGGGAATATGGGAGGGTTGGTGGGTGCGAGGTCTGTTAGGAAGGGTTTGGGGGCTAGATAGCGAGAGTGGGTACAATAAAATGGTTGTCATGGGGCTGGTAGGCAGTCCAGAGGGCTGAGACAATCCAATTGATGGCAGTAATGGGGGCGACCTAGAGTGGGGAGGGTCTGGTGTAGCGGGAATCAAGTAGAAATGCAGGCGAAGAGATTCAACAGGCTGGGAAGGGTTCTGGACAACAAGGTAGGCTGTTGGAAAAGGTTGGTTGTGTGCTGAGAGGAAATTTGGCAAGTTGGACAACAAAATTAGGATGTTTAGGAAGGAAGGCTAGGTGCTGGGGTGAAGTATCGGAAGACCGGCAGCTGTGGAGAGGGGAGGAAAAGGGTGAGGTTGGGTAAGAGGGAACACAACTACCTCGGAGTAGGATACAGTTGAAGCACCACAATCTCCTTGGAGCAACTCTAAAGCAGGAAGAACATCTCCACACGGGCATCCAAAATCTGAAAACAACAAAGATTGCCCTAATTCTCTGAAAACAACAGTATGTAGACTCCAATTGGAGGAGAAAAGGATAGAGGTAGGAAGAAAGCTTCCACACAAAAGGAAGGGGTGGGATTAATCCAGAAAATAGTCATTAAAGGCTTTTCATAAGGTAAAGAGTGCATAAGGAAGGTGGGAGAAGGGGCTGACGGATTTACCGCCCCCTCTATAGGCCGTCCAGGCTGTCGCCCAGCAGAATCGGCTGGCTTTTCCTACACCCACTCAGGATGGAGGTGCTCATGCATCAGTTGAGTAACTTAAAATTGTTCCAATTATTATTTTCTACTAGTTATGTGAGTTTCAGTCTACTATTTAGATTAAACAAGAGGCACTCGAGTTAATTGGGTTGTGTTAATCTAAAAAAATGCTTTTTTCATATAATAATTTAGTTAAGTGGGTCTAGTTTGGGTTAAGTGAGTCAGGTCAAGTTATATTCGGGTTCGATATTTTGACCGACATAATAAGCATACTTGTTTTGGTTTTTAGATTGATTTAATTTTGAGTCAGACTGACTGTACTCATCAACCCAAATTGACTCCCGAATATTTGTACCTTTAGCTATATAAATTTTTATAGTAATCTTTTTTTGATAATTTTTTGCGAACTTATATTAGATTTATTGTTCTTGCTTTTTCCTCTATTGAAGAAGTCAATATGAAGATATTTCTCTTACAATTCTAATGGTGTAACTTCATTGTTATTTTCCACAAATCATTTATTATTCGACAACATATCTTTCAAATTAATGGATCTTCGCATTTTCCAAAATAACTTCTTCAAATCTTTAGGTGTTAGATAACATAAAAAGTAAGTTCATTCTGAGGATAGTTAAACAATTTCTCCTTTTGGTATGAGCATGGTTATTTGCACTCCGATTTCACTCGTACCCCGAGGTTTTTGCTAGGGATGTCTTGAGGCACACTGGAAAATGACTTGTTAAAATGAGTAAGGAATGCAATATCAGGCATATCCTGCAGTCTATTCTCCCACACTTCATAGTTTGGTGGAGATAGCCAATAATGTGTATATTGTCACCTTCAATGATTAATCTTTTAACTTCGAGCATCTAAGGATCCATGAGGTCGAAATAAATACTTGTAATTCCACTTGTGCACTATCCCAGTGCTCCAATTTGTTACCAGCAGCTAATAAGCATTCCCTGGTCTTATTTTTGATGATGGCTGTGCTTGTCATATGTAATAAAGTTGCACACTTTTGTGCAACTCTAGCTCTGTAGAATAGTTTTATTTTGAGACGGGGTTTTGAAACCCATGCATTGTATCCCTGTATTTGTGATGATAGGTCATTTTGAATTTTATTTGATATTTTAATAAAACGCTACATGCACTTTTTCAGAATTTTGATAGCGAATTGTTGTAGATTTAGATTGCCTTCTCAAATATGAATCCACCATTCAACTTACATAATATATAGATTTGGTGGAACATAGTCATTTAATGCTAGAATTCAACTTGGTAAAATTTTGCTGCTGTACTTTTATAAAGTGCTGCTGCAGGTTGAAGATCAGTTGTTGACCTCTGAGCTGAATTAGCTATTAATCTATCCATAAAGTGGTACAAATAAATATGATATATGGATTGGTTGATTTGTTTGCTTCATACTAATATTCAGTATTTAAGTAAAATATTGTGTCTTATAAATGTCAGTGAAGCTCAAGCTCCAACTTCCCAAATTTTCTTATAATAGGGCTTAGCTCCTCCTAAAATATGTGCTATTAACTTCGTTGCATCATTAACTTCTTTATAAATTAAATCCATAGTAGGTTTTTTGTTCAAATCAACAATTTTCAAAATATTTGTTGTGGTATATAGAATAAAATAAAACGATTGACGATGAAGCGAAAATATATAACGAGAAAATTCACACAAGAAAATAACAACACAGCGGAACACAAATTTACGTGGTTCGGTAAATTGCCTACGTCCACGGAGTTGTAGAGGATTTTACTACTTGAGAAATTTACACTAGTCGATTGTCTCGACTTACAAGTGGGATTTCTCACTTCCTTGCTCTTTTCTTATCTCTCTACACCGAGATACACCGAAGAAGATAAACTTACAAGAGAAAGAAACTTAATTTTTTTATTTCTCTTCTGTCACAAGCCACCAAAAAGAAGGCAAGGAGAACAATTTTCTTCTTTTTCATTCTGCCGCAATGAACTACTGCCTGCACTTCTCTTCTTCTGTCCCGAGGAACCCCGAAGAAGAACACAAAAAAGGCCGTGTGTGAAACTAAATCTTAAGGAGAGTCACTTCTTTTATCGTGAAACAACAGGGATGCTTCACTTCACGGTGGAGGAAGGCGGGAGCGGTTGACTCTATTTGCGAATCGATGCCAGGCGAAATGGGAGTTGGGGTCGCGACCTTTCGAGATCGGGAGTGGGAGCGGGGTCGCGATGTTTCGCGATCAGGATTGGGAACGGGAGCGGTCGAACCGGGCTCCAAAACTCAACAATATGGACTAATAAGGGAAGATTAGAATGAATTGTACATTCATCTAGAAATACTTGATTATTTTTATAATCATTATAAATCATAGTAGGCTTTTTGTTCAAATCAACCATTTTCAAAATATGAACTATAAAGGAATCTCATTATAAATTAAATTCATAGGGTTTTTTGTTCAAATAAACCATTTTTGAAAAATGAACTAACAAGGGAAGAATAGAAAGAATTGTACATTCATCTAGAAATTTTTCAGAAATATTTGATTACTTCTACAATCACAAATTCTTCTTGGATTTTAATACACAACACTTGCACTAAAAAAGGAACTTCCGTTGTGGAAAATCCCCACAGAATAAGGTTGCATGTAACCCTAAAAAAACAACTAATACTGAGATCCCATAGCAACACTGTAGATGTCAATTTTGAATTATTCCCTACAAGTGATGATTGTCCGCAGAAACAGCAGGTCACCAAATCTTTTCCAATGCCAAAACCCTGGGTCATATAAAGTTTAGTTCTACCACATTGGGATCTCACCTCCAGTGATTGCTGTGCGAAGCATGTGTTTGCTTGTGTAGATTGGGTAATTAGATGGCGAACACAATTGAGTTTGATAAGGATGAATTTCAATTATATTCTCTTAATATTTACACATTTTCTTCTCTAAATTTTGCTTCATGATCTTCATTACTAAATCCTCCTCAGACAGACTAATAAAATCTTCTTGTTTTGTTTATCAGTCATTCAAACGGTTGAAGAAGCAGAGTTTCGGGCCACCAAAAGAAGTTCTTGGTAGAAACTACACCGGCCGAGTTCACTCAACTCCATCGACGATGAGGCATCATCACCACCCCTTACAATCTAAGTCATATAATAAGCCTAGGCGGAGAGAGAGTCCTCCACACCATTTACCAGTTTCCAGCACAGAACTAACTTGTGTAGACCTTGGTCCAAAGCGGCTAAAAGTTAAAGACCCCTCTTCATCTAACACCATTGTTAATCAGAAGAGCAGTTACCGCTGTAGATTTTCTGAGAGCGATGAGAAGGAAGACATCTCTCTCAGAGTTTGATGTGATGCTGATGGGTTACTAACATCCTCTTTAGATCAGATTGAGTCCACATAATTGATTCTTTGTGCAGGCCTCAAATTATGGCTCTGGCACCACCTGATTTTTAGTCTATCAAAGATGTTGCACCCTATTTTCTTGTTTTTTCTTCTTTTTATAATTTGATTTTATGGCTCCTTTGTTTAGAGGGGGGGTCTTTAACCTTGGGATTCTCAGAGTGATTCTGGGGATGGCTTCAACTTTAAAATTTGTTGATATTAGTTGGATTACTGTAGGTAGGTCATCCCTGCCACATTGTCAGTTTTACTTAATTCCTTTCAATTCATTTGTACAGCAAAATCTGTATACTGGGATTGAAATGCGCGACTTTGGGATTTGATCAGTGTTCTGTGTGATTCTCTATTTTCTTGCAATGCTGAATATCTCATGCAAAGATTGAAAAGAGCCACCTTTCTCTTCTAATGCCCTATTATTCTCTCCTAAAACATTTCCTTTAACTTGAAGCCTTAAAATTCCTATAGCAATTCTACTATGCCCAAGATTATCTTTGGCTAAAATCTCTTCCACAGCCCTAAAGTTGTCTACTTGTTGAGTTGTATTACAATTATCATTTTTAATTAGACTGTTATGATCTTTATTATGATTATTATAGCATTAATTGAAATCAAAGAATGTAGGCCTTACACAAATTTTGGTTCTTGCACCATTATATTTTCAAGCAAAGAGTGTGATTTTAAGCTCTTGTATCACACATGTGAGAGCCCTCCATATTAAATATTAGGAAAAAAAAGAAATGTTTTACACAGTACTATGGATGTATTGGAAGCTATCATGATAGTCATCTATTTAGAGCCTTGGTTGACTATGTTATAAATGAATTCAAGTTCTATGTGAGCTAAAAATCACATGAGCTAATCAATCAAGTCAAATCATTTACTAAAGATAAGAAAAAAATTGAGATGATGTTTTGGTAACTACATTATAATTGAAGTCATTTATAATACAAAATTTGTAAATATAAAACAAAACATAAAAGTTGGTTCTACCCTACAAATTCAATTGAAGGGAGTAAATTGGAAGAAGGGCAAAATGAGATTTTCCTCCCTAAACTCTCCTAATCCATCCTCATCCTTTTCTACTACATAAAGACCATCTAAAATATAGATATTTATGAGTGAACCACCTAGATGATTTTTTTTTATATATATTTTATTATTATAATTGTATCATAAGTAAAAAAAAAAAAGGATAAAACATTTGTGAATTTATTAGAACATATAGTTAGGGCTGTCAAAATGGTATGTTGTTCGCGAATAGCTCGTATTCAACTCGTTAAATAGCTCATGTTTTATTCATTCACTGAACAAATGAGCTGAACACAAACAATTTTTTTGCTCTCGAATATATACGTGTTGAAGATAACAAAGCTTTGTTTTTTCATATTCAATTCGTTTTGGCTCAAAATAATTAAATTATATGTATATAATTGATGAGTATTATTTTTAAATAATTTTATTGACTACAAGACTATGCATATTTATAGTCACTTAAAATTATTAATTAAAAAAGTAAAATAAATATAACTAAAGTATAATTAAATGAATATCTTAATTTAAATATCTTCCATACTTCAAACATTCTAAGAGTGCGTGACTAAAGTTACTAAAATGACTCGTTTGCGAACAGCTCGTATTTAGTCACTAAAATGATTAGTTTGTGAACAGCTCGTATTTCGCTACTAGCGAATACCAAAAAATATTTTGAGCTTGATATAAACTAGCCAAACATAAAAATTGATTTTTTTTAAAGGAGCTGTGCAAAACTTGGGCTCGCTTAAGATGGGCTCTTTTATGAAAAATTATTTCATACGGTGCATGCGGTGTCCGATCCAGACGGATGTATTTCAGTGGGCTTCACCTAATTTTTTTTTTAAATTAAAAAAATTAAAATAATCATGACCGTAAATCAAATTATGCAATAATTTCTACTCTTTTAACACCCCAATTTACGCTCCAGTTGAATTTTTATTGCAGCTTTTTCTCTCAGTTTGTTTCAAAAAAACCTACTGCTGGTTTCTGTATCGTCGTGAACGCTGGAGGACGATGCCGATTTGTGCTGCCGGCGCGGACGGGCTGTTAGTTCTCCCGCGTAGCCACTTTGTCGCCTCCGGGTTCAGGTCACCGTCTCCCGACATTAAATTTCTCCCTTTCATTCCAATTGACTCCAGGACGTCCTTCTTCAACAAGGTACTGCTCAATTCATCGCCTCCTTGTTCCAAACATTTTTGCAACGTGGCTAGTCGCGATACTATTACGTTAGCTTTTTTTTGGAATGGAATTGCTGTACGTATGCTACATTTATCATCATTTGCGTGATTAAGCTTTGTAATTGCACTGTTAGGTTTCATCCCTTTGGGGAGTTATGTTTGCTTCTTCGCGTTTTTGTCCGAGGAGAATGATTTGAATATTCGTTTGTGACGATGATATGATTCTGTAATGCAAATGATTCCATGTTTTTTGTTATTGCTGAATAGGATCCGATCCTATAAATCATGCTATTTGATGATTAGCTACTGACTGATTGATTAAGAACAAGATGCTGAACCTTTAGGGCTTGTGTAGAATTCCTTCCTGCATATAAAACCATGAGGTGGGTTCAGCTAGGATTGGGTAGAGAGAGAGAGAGAGAGAGAGAGAGAGAAACAGAAAGAGTAGACTAGAAGGGAAAGGGAGAGAATAGAGGAGGAGAAGAACAGAGTAGAAGGAAGAAAGAAAAAACAGCGGGCAAGGAGGAGGGAATGAGAAGGTGAATAAAGAAGAGGAATAAGAAGAAGAGGAGGTGACCACTGGTGGCAGTGGGTGGCTTGCCTGGTGGAGATGTGAGGCCGAGAGTGAGAGGTAGAGACTGCTAATGTTCGAAGTTTCAAAAGATTTCGAGTAGATTTTTCAGCTTTCTCATCATACATTGCGACAATATGGACATTTTTTAGGCAATTTCAGCATTTCGGATTTTTGGCAGAGTTTGTTTTGGGGAATAAGCAATGCTTAGATGATTTCAATTGATGTCAAGTAGAGTTTTGTCCAATACAATGACCATTGTTCATCATTCTCTATCACTGCTGTGCATTCAACCACGTCCATGTGAGGTTTGTATTGTGGTCGACTACGTAAAAGAAAGAAAGGAAAAAAATGTAAGGATTAAAGGAATAAAGACTCGATGTCAGTGATGCTTGAACTATTGTTTGGTGGGAGGAGCTTAAACTTGTGGGTGTGGTTGGCGACAGAAGCCCTCATGAAGAATAGAATAGTTTTTTTTAGTTTTATTTTTTTTTGTTATTGCGTTAAAATCTATTTTTTTTAAAGCCCAAAATTTCATAAATTAAAAACTGCTATTAAAGGGCCAATTAAAATATTTTAAAAAGTCCATCACATTGTCAAACAGACTCTATAGATAGATGCAGTTCAAAACCCATGCTGAAATTGGTTTTGGAATGTTAACATTCAAAAATCACTCCTTGATCAATTGAGGCATGGGTTTGAAAGATCAAGAAAAATTTAGGTTTTGAATCTTTTTTCTAGTGCCTTGGGATGGAATGGATTCCAAGGCATAAATTTTGAGAGTATTTTAAACCATGGTTCCGATTGCAACTAGTAAACCTTTTTACGTATCTATTGCATATAGTAAGCAAACCAATTAATTAAAGTATCATACTCCATTAGGTAACTTGAACAAGTAGTGTAATTGCAGTTCACGTTAAATATAAACTAAAGTGCTCCAATAGAGCTTGGGAGTCCTGGCCATGTGTCAAGTTGTATTTAAGGTACAAGCCAAAATACAAACAAAGCAACTATCAAAGGACGAAGCAGCACAAAGATTTGTGAGGTGTAAATCATTTCTCCAACTAGTTGCATAGAAATCTAGGCACATTCACATACAATATCAAATATTGTTTCAAAAAGGGAAGTTATTGAATGAAGCCCTTCAAATTTTTATTTGCATTCTCGAAGTCCTATTCTAAAAGATAAATAGCTTTGTTTACTAATACACCTTTATCAAACCTTTCAAAATGAATGTCCTACACACTGAGTGGATATGGCGTCCATTTTTGGCGCTTCAAATTTAAAGCACATGTAAGATCATATATAGTTTAGGTATTAGGGAGCTACTACATGCATCAGTTATCCTAAACTTTGAAAGTCCTCCCTCCTCTGCCTTGACAATAGTCTGCAAAGCTAATCTTAGTTCTTTGGTCTCTAAATTGTGAGATTTGCTTAGCCAGTTAGTTAGATGAGGTTGTTAACTATTTTTCTCATACTTGGATGCACTTTGGTAGACCTTTCCACCATAATCGCACTTGTTAATTTTATTTTTATGGCTTATTTACATGTTTGTAATATTAGTTCCTTACCCTATCCCAGGCTTTGTTGCCATCCTGTTTGCTTTTTTAGTGGAATTTATCGCAACGTGACAAATCTCTTGCTGTGTCAGTGTTACACAGTTTTTGTGTTTAGCTTCGGCTTTAAGAATATAATGTCATTAAGCTTTCTCTAATTTGTTGGAAATGCAAGATGTGAGCGTTGAAACAAACACATTGAAATTTTTTGTTTTGATATCACTTCATTTGTTTTCCTTTTGTAGTTTTTTATTTTTTATTTTCTCAAGTTTATATAGTTGCTAGACATGCCTATTTGATGATCCTATGATGAATGGGTTATGCTTTCCAATGTTTGTGTTGGGTTGCTCTATTTCTTGTGTATTGTTTTTATTTAGTTCAAGCACTAGTTTCTTGGTTTAGCCTCCCTGGTTTACTATCTCACTGTGGGCTTGCTAATTTTCTCTTAATTTTTGCGTTCATGCAACTGAATACTTTTAATAGTGCTATTGATTGGGAGGTTTTTTTTTTTTTTTTTTTCCTGATTTTTAAAGTTAGAATGATTAAATCCCTTTAGCTGGAGACACTATTTTTATCGATTGGATTAGAGATCTTTTTATTTTTTCTACACTACGGATGGACATGAGATGTTGTTTTTTTTAGGCAACTGTTTTATGATTTTGCCTCTATAGCTAGTGTTAGAATCTTTAATGTGTTGGTTTCTTATGTTGTTTCTGAGATTTGATTTATGGACTTTGTTAGGCTACTAATTTCGGATCTTGTGATCTTGAGTCTATATTGGGGGATTCTCAAGGAAATAGATTTGTATGGCTGTGTGTTTTTTTTAAAATTAAATAAGCCATAACATAATTATTTAATTTATGATAGAGTTTTCTGTTGTTTTGTGCAAAAACTTCAATGTTGAAGATATTACGTGTTACTTAGGATATTGTATTATAATTATCAAGCCTTAAAGTATATAAGCTCACAAAATAAATTATGATAGATATGTTAAATAGGTTGAATTTATGCCAAAACACATTTTTGTTCTGAATTACAGTCGGGGTTGATAATAAGCACATTGATGCACTAAATAGGCTTAACATTATTTGTAAAGGTGTGCATTAATTGGTTTAAACCCAAAAATCAAACTGAACTGAACCGAGTTGAACCGAGTGTATTTAGTTGATTTGGTTCAATTTATTAAATGGTGATTCAACTTTTGGTTTGAATTAAGGGTTGGATTTGTGTTTCTGGTTTGGTTTTAACTGGGAAATTCTTTTGGTTAAACTGAAAACCAAATGCCATTATGATATATATGTATATTAATAATTAGGTTCGATTTCTCATTTATTCCTTATGTAATTTAAAATGTCTTTGTATTATTAAACTGTATCTTTCAATATCATTTTTCAAATTTTGGTTAAACTATAACCGAACCGAATAAATCGAATTACATTACAATTTGGTTTGGTTCAATTCTACTTGTGTTTTGGTTGGTTCGATGTTGCCTGTTTTTTTTATTTGATATAATTGGTTTAATAAATCTTTCAACTAATCTAACCGAACCAAATGAACACACACCCCTAATTATTTACATAATGAAAGTTAATGTGATTGATTGTGGTTGCTTTAATAATTGGTGTGCCACTTCAAGGACTTCAATGATATATCATGACTAAAATAATGGCATATTTGCGCTTAATAAAAACTCTATGTTTCAGGATACGTCTTGAAGTAACTCATTTTTTTCATTCCCAATTCATTATTGGAAAAAAAAAATTGTTTTAGAATTGCATGTTGGTGATGCTATGCGACATTTTGATTGGAATAAGACTAATTTTGACTGAGGATAGGTATTATTGTGCAGTTCTGAAAGGAGAAGTACATGTTTCACAATGTTGGATTTGTCGAAACATTAAAAGAAAAGGAAATAAACAAGGATTTACACACCTTCTCCTATTCCGTGTAAGCCTTGGGAAGATATTAGTATAGATTTAATGTTAGGACCATCATGGGAGTTGGAAACGTGTTTTCGTACTTTTCATTGGCAAATAGTACATAAGAATAGTGCATAGGTAATAATGTAACAAATACTATTTTAATTGCAAAACAAAATACAACAACAACAACAACAACAAAGCCTTAATGCCACTACGTGGGGTCGGCTACATGAATCCTTTTTCTCCATTGCGTCATATTTAGTGTCATATTTTCATTTAGTTCTAGTAAATTAAGATAATTTTTTATACAATAAGCCCAAATCTTCCTAGGTCTACCTCTGCCTTTCTTAGGACAAGTTGAATCTAAAACATCTACTCTCCTAATCTAATCATCAGATGGTCGACGTTTAATGTTACCAAACCATCTAAGACGACTTTTTCTAATTTTGTCCGTCACAGGAGCTACACCAACACTATCACAAATATATTCATTTCGCATTGTCTCTAAGTGTAAAGTCACTCGTCCACTTAATCATTCTCATCTCGGCAACACTTAACTTATTATTATGCTTCTCTTTTAAAGGCCAACATTCAGCGCCATAGAGTATTGCAGGTCTCACCACGTTTTTATAAAATTTTCCTTTCAGTCTAAGCGATACTTTTCTATCACACAAAAGGCCTGAAGCATTCCTCCACTTCAACCAACCAACTTGAATTATACTATTAACATCCCCATCTATATTACCATCACTTTGAACAACAAACCCAAGATATCTAAATTGTTCACACTTTTTAATAATTTGATCACCCAAAGTCACACTTCTGTCACTAGAGCTACTACTACTAAAATTACATTCCATGTATTCAATTTTAGTTCTACTTAAATGAAGGCCTTTAGACTCCAATGTAGACCTCCATAATTCAAGTTTTTCCTGGGCTTTTTCTCTCGTTTTATCCACGCAAAGGATATCATCAACAAAAAACATACACCAAGGTACATCCTCCTGTAGACGTCCAGTAAGACCATCCATAACTAAAGCAAAAAGATATGGGCTTAAAGCCGATCCCTGATATAATCCAACAGAAATAGGAAAATATTTGGTTAATCCTCCTTCAGTTTGAACACAAGTAACAACTCTAGTTTACATATCTTTAATGACTTGAATATAAGTCATATCAACACCTTTATTCTCAAGAACTCTTCAAAGGATATCTCTTGGAACCTTATCGTAAGCTTTTTCTAAATCAATAAAAATCAAATGTAGATTCTCCTTATTATCTCTGAACTTCTCCATCAAACCTCTCAATAAATGTATAGCTTCCATTGTAGACCTGTCCGACATAAATCCAAATTGATTATGAGAAATCTTTGTAATGCGTTTTAACCTATGTTCAATTACCCTCTCCCATAATTTTAAAGTATGACACATCAACTTAATTCCTCTATAATTTGCACATTCTTGTGCATCCCCTTTATTCTTAAAAATGGGGGCCAAAATACTCTTCCTCCACTCCTCAGACATCTTTTTAATTTTTAAAATAATATTAAAGAGTTTAGTTAGCCAAGAATCTCCCAAATCTCCTAAATATTTCACACTTCAATTGGTATATCATCAGGTCCTACAGACTTTCTACCCTTGGTCGTGTGACTTTACACACTGCAAAGCAAAATATTCAAAAAAAATTAATGATAAAAATGTGCTTGATTGTGTGACTTTTGTTGCCTAATCTCACATGAAGATCACATTCCTCATTATCTTTGGTGCAAATTAAAGAGATTTTAGTCAGTGCATCACACTTTCATCTCGTTTTTTATTCTAATCTTGCAAGAGCAATTCCTCTTCCTCATCTGCTTCCTTCAACTGAGAGCCAGCATTGCCGTTAAGTTCTCTTCTTCCCACTGTCAGTCACCCTTTCTTCCTCTTGAGCTCTAATCCTCTTTTTCCTTTTCTTCTTCTCAATCTTCTCGTCCCCATCATTATATTTACTTTTTCCTCTTCATTGTTGCTTTGCTTTGTCCGCTAGTTGGTAAGAGGAGAATAGTTCCTTATATTTTAATTTTGTATTGTTATCGACTGTATACGTTAGATTTGGTTAGCTAAGATTTCGTCTCAATGCATGAAAATATTTGCGTTTTAATAGGTCTGGAGGAAATCATAATTTGGTTTATAATAGTAAATTCAATTTTGCAATGATAATAATTAATCTAGGTCGGCCATGGGGAAATTTATGTTGATCATTACACCTATAATTATTGATTTCTAATGCCTATATATGTGTACTTGTTATTAATTGAGAGTTCATATTGATTCGCCGCATGATTAGTTTTTGCATAAATTCAATTTTGAAATATCTGTATGATAGTAATATATTTGTTCTCATGCTTATTGCGTTAGTTGAATACAATAAATCCATTCATGCATATCATGTTTTCTTATAAAGCTATCATCAGTCAATGATAACAGAATATTTGTTTAATTCTTGCTTATGATACACACACACACACCTACATGTGTGGGCGTGCATGATCTAGTTGCATGTTGATATGTTAGCATATAAATGCATTGAGGTGTATTTTTTATATGAATTGTCATATTATAAATCGTCTTAAGTAGTTGATTTTTTAATTTTTTTTCTATTCATTTCTTGGTTAGTACATTATAGATTTTACCTTTTGCATTATTCATATTGCATAGGTTAGCATTAATAAATAGAAGTTATCTATTAAGTTTACATGTCAAATTCATTTGCGATAAAATTTTTCTTTTCACATATTCTGCCAATTTGCCTAAGTTGTTACCTTAAGTCAGTATTTATGTTGTAACTTTAGTTCTTGGCGGGATTTGTGCCCGCTCGGGCCTCCCTTGAATCTACCCTTGCTGTATAGATTGGCCCATCAATAATGATGTTAAAAGGAAAGGAAAATCCATCAATATTTTATGCTCTAATGCTGCTTGGATTTGACCCATTGTTACCTATAGAATAGTTTGTGCTGTAAGATTTGGCACTCGACCAATATTTGATTAAACGCTGATTTATCTATATTGAGTTATGAAATGTTTTAGGGACAGTCATTTTTCTTTTATTCCTATAAATTATATTGGTCCTCCTGCTCTGTCTTTTTCCTCGTTGGATGAAGGCTTTATAGATCATTTTTCTTGCTCTTCTCTTCCCATAATTAATCTTAATACTTTCAATTTTGCTTTCCGTTCTTCTAATAAATGGAACTGCCTTCACTGCTAGATGGTTTAACATAGTTACGCTGTTTAAAATTTCAGTGCTGTCATTTTGGCTGGCCTAAGATTGGAACTTGCTCGGAAAGTCGCCAGTTTCACAGCTTAAAAGTTAGAGCATCAGAGAATTCTGGGCAGAGCCAGATGCCAATCGCCCCTCTCCAACTCCAATCTCCCACAGGCCAGCTTTTATCCCAGATTATGCAAACCCATCCTCATCTACTACCAGCCGCCATTGATCAGCAACTCGATCAACTTCAATCTGATCGAGATGCACAAAAATGGGAAAGTCCCCCACCTTCACAAGACTCTCTCCTTTACAGGTTACTCATTTTCACTGATATTTTAGTCGCATATACGTAAAGCAAATTTTCTCCTGCATGTTACATCCAAGTGAATGAAAAGAATTCCAATATCATTCCACATAGAGTTAGTAGATTTCTCTCGCATTTTGACTTTTGAAGTGTAGTTAATTACTGGAGCAGAATTGAAATCTTGTTTCAGTTTATCAATGGGTTGGCTTTTTGTTTTGAGCATGAATATCTTCACTAGCAAAGATTAAAGCATGTCTGATTTTGTCCAATACTAATGGATAAAGCTTCTACGGTAATTTACTGTATGGAAAGAATAGTAATCTTTATTCTCGTATTTAATTTCTTGTCATCTTCTTGAATAGTTTAAGTGGTATTAATAATATTTGCTTATGGTGCAGACCCAGCAAATTTCTTCTTAAATGTGAATAGCAGATCTTGTATTTTTTGGGTTTTGAATTTTAAAATTTCTGGCGAATTGCTTGTTTGAAGTCAGAGAAAGCTTGAGATTACAAATTAGTAGTTTGCAAGCAGTTTCAATGGCACTTCTCATGTTCTTCATATATTCAGCTTAATTTTGACCTTCCTACAGCTCAATTCAAACCCAAGTAGATCTTTTTTTTTAATTATTTTCTATTTTTCTGTATTTAGTCAACTACTACATCATTAAAAGGCACGCTATTACTTTTGTAGGCCACCATGAATGACTTATTTTTATTATTATGCTGTTCATTTACTTCATATATAGGAGACTAAGCTATGGTTCCCTGCACCGGAGATGCATGGTATACAATAAATTATTAAGATATTTACATTGGTCTGTACTAAAAGTGCGCATGCGGTATGGTTCTAGAACTTTAATGCATAGATAATTTTGACGATGGTTCCTGTTAATGTATTGGTTTTGTATGCTTTACAATTTTTTGGGAAAATTATTTGAATTCATTTTAATAAGATTCACGTCCATTTGTTTGCTTTTTTTATAATTTCATTTAGCAGAGTCTGTCCACTACAAATGCCAAATTCATGACATATTTTTTTCCTTAGAGATTATGGTGTTAAGTTGTTCTCGTCTGGTGATCAATTGTTTTCCTCTTTTAATGTATTC
Organism: Phalaenopsis aphrodite; assembly: GCA_003013225.1. NCBI lineage: Eukaryota > Viridiplantae > Streptophyta > Magnoliopsida > Asparagales > Orchidaceae > Phalaenopsis > Phalaenopsis aphrodite. Next base: position 1,127,388 of record NEWO01000001.1, read on the forward strand.
TCTCGCATGTTTTTTTTTTTGCCAAACAAACATAAAACTTTGTGATGAATCGAATGTTAAGTGAAGTATGTTACCATAATTGAATGTTTTGATTTCTAAATGCTGTAAGTTAGAATTATACATAATTCATCTTACTATTAAAAGCAAAGGCATTGTTTAACTCTTAACCATTTAAAATTGTGTAAAATTTTCTAAAATTGCTAATTAGAAACCTAGCATCCATCTTAATTCTAAATCATTTTTTTTTTCTTCTTGCAAGCGACAATTTTAATTTTAAAATGTACTTCATCTCAAATAAATTTCTAAATTGAAAGCAAGCAAATTTCGATGAAGAGCCCAATTGCATAATTCATGTCAGATTTGAAGCCTACATCTCATGTTTAATACCAAAATCAAACATTAAGGAAACACTTTCTAAGGGAAGAAAATGCAATATAAACATTCTATTACATTGGTGCCTAACCTAAACGAGAATTTATTTGATGTACACCTAAGAATAATTTAGTCTTTTATTATTGTTATTGTTGGGTATAAATAGACTTGTTATGTCTTGGGTTAGGTTTATGCATGAGAATGAGTTGTGAGTCTTAAGTCTAGGGTTTGGGAGAGATTTCTTACCTCTTGAATTTTAGGAATTGGGTGTGATCGCCTACAGTTTGAGAAATCTCTTCTCCATAATATCTTTTGTATGTTTGCTGCGGTGTTTGGATTATTGAAGAAAATAATATTTTATCCTAATTTATGTGGAAAAGTGTGTCGGTTTTGTGGCTGGATCGTATCAAATTGGTATCAGAGCTCAAGATTTTGGAAAATGGATCACATAAGAGAGGATCGATCGAGACGAAAATTGAGACAAACAGATCCCTGAAGGGATCGATCGAAATAGGTAACGAGGATCTATCGACTCAACATAGATTCAGAACTTGCTCTGGACTTCCTACGTGCCCTCCTATGTGAATCTACTACAGAAGGACGATACACACATGACCAAGCTAGCTGCACACGTCTGTCTTGCCTTCCTTTGTTGCCCACATCAACGACAGGATCACGTATGTCTCGCCTATCTTTGTTGAGCACAACAACAATGGGATCGCGTGTCGTCCGCCTTCCTCTGTTGCGTGCAACACTGACGAGATTGCACGCCGTCTCACCTTCTTTTGTCGCACGCAGCAATGACGGGATCACGTACAGTGTCGCTTTTTTTTTCGCGTGCAGCAACGACAGGATTCAGTGTCGCATTCGTGACCGAATCCTGCAATACAATTTAGGTTGGAGGCCTATGATCTTCGTGATTACCCTGCAATAAAATCACGATCAGAGCTTGGAATGACATGATCTAGGGACACTGACTTGTGGTACAATTGAGATAAGAGCTAGATGAAAAGTGACAACAGGTTTGAGATTTTTTTGGAAGACATGACATCCAAGAAAGGAGATGATTTGGAAAAGAAATTAGAGGATCAAATCAAACCTGGTTAATGAAAAACCGAATGGAGGTTCGATTCGGGAGCATGGGAGAAATTCGAGAAATGATAAAGAGGCTCATTGAAATGCAATTCAAGACTCCGCCGACAACTCAATTTACAAACCTATATGGCAAGAGATCGAACGCAAGAAATATGAGGAATACATTCACCATCATGAACCCTTCTCACGTCTCCAATTGGGGGTGGATTGAAGATTTGTGATTGAGGCGGTTGGGCCGAAACATAGAGAAGAGATTATGCAAGAGGTATGAGGGAGCACTAATAAGACATGAGAGAAACAGGGAGGGGATATGACTACGATCAAAGGAGGAAGTTTTACCCTCTATACATGGGGGGGGGGGGGGGACAACGGAGGAAGAGAAACTTGGGGTGGGGTTGTTAGAGGTTAGGATGTTGAAGTTTTCGACCTTCGAGGGGGAAGACACACACGGGTGGGTGTATGGGGCAGAATGATACTTCGCGGTGAATGGGCTAGATGGGTAGGAGAAACTCATGACTTCAGGATTATGTTTGGAAGGGAAAGCTCTATTCTGGCTTCAAACTAGATATCTGACTCGTTTGTGGGAGGAATTCAAGGATTGTTTGGTGGAACATTTCCGAGCAGTTGGGAAGCAGACCTACACAAGCAATTCTGTTTCTCGACTTGGGATGCGACCGTCATAGAATACAGGGAGAAATTTGAGTTATTTTTGGGACGACTGAGGGTGATTTATGTAGCAGTATTGGAGGGAAATTTCATGAAGAGCCTAAAGCCCAACATAAGGGCATTACTCCGACTATTGAGACTGCGAGGATTGAGGGAGATGATGGAGCTAGCTTAGATGGTAGAGGACAAGAATCAGATGAAGAAGGCCAGCTAGAGCAACCCAGATGGAACGCCCTTCCAAACTGCTACTACCACGATGATACCAAAAGCTCAAACAGTGGAAACCTAGAAGGAGGCTGCACGGGACACTAATAATGAATCACGACTAGGAGCAACACTCAAGCGCCTTACAGAGACAGTGCTTTAGGAGAAGCGATCCAATGAGTTATGTTTTCGGTGTGATGAGAAATTTATCCCAGAACACCGTTGCAAGGATTGAAAATTACAAGTCCTCATAGTGCATTACAAGGAGGCAGAGAATGAAGAAACAGAGAGCTTTGGGGGAGGAGGAACATTCTCACTTTTTCCCACCTGGAGGATAATGCGTTTTTTTTTTTTGGGGGGGGGGGACTATTGTTACGTTGGTGTCTAGCCTAAGCGAAAATTTATATTTTGTACGCTTAAGGACAATTTAGTTTTTTATTATTATTATTGTTGGGTATAAATAAACTCTTTCTGTCTAGCGTTAGGTTTATGCATGAGATTGAATTGTAGCAATTGCACAAGATTGCCTACCTCTCTTACTGTATGTGCTTATTTTTTGTATTTTAATTAAGTTGTTATTGGAGAAAATAGTATTTTTTCTTTAATTTCTGTCGGAAAATGTATTGATTTTGTAGGATTGTACCACAGCCACGCCCATCCACCCTACTTGCATGTACCAAGAAGTATGCCTTCATAAAATTATGGAACAGATGCGAGGCAAAAAGTATTCAAAGCAAACTTTAAATGAATCTTACAGCATTTATTTGAGATATCTGATGTGTGAAATAGTCATATGAATATTCACAACATTGTTAGTTTTCTAAAACAATGCTATTGTGGGAGGTGGAGGGAACTTTTCACTGTCTGGTTAATGTGGAGAGTGTTGTTTTGTGGCTTAGAGTACAAGACATGAGTAAACAGATAGAAAAGAAGGGTATAAATAGATAGTAGAGAAATAGAATGAGGCGTTTATGGAGGGGGAAGATGTTGTTGGGAGAAGATTACGAGGAAGGTAGAGAGGATTGGGGATAGAAAAGTTAGGGTTTTTGTCTTACGCTTTTTTTCCATTTTATTTTCCATGTGTTCCTTCCCTTTTCTCTGTAAGATACTTTTTTATAGATTTCTGGCTGATTTTTTTTCTTTCCCTTAGTAAGTTATAGAGCTGCAGCTTTTTTATCTTAGCCAAGAACATTCATTTGACACAAAGAGAGCAAGCTTCAGGCTAAATCCTCCTCTTCAAAATGATAGTGTTAGTATTTTCCATCTGGAATGATGGAACAACATGCAGTAGATACTTCCTACGCTGGTAAAATTTTTTGCATGGAAATCTACTACATCACAATTGCTGATAAATCTTTTGTCTATTAGAAAGTTATCACTATCTCATGGTGTCTAAAGCCTTACAATGACATTTCTAGACCTAGGAGAGTAATTGAAATTCTAATAGTATTGATTTTAGCCAGATTCTCAGCCATTAAAATCTCTTTACAGAACTATAATGGATCCCAGCTAAATGGAATTGTGAAGGCCGCATGAAGCTAGCTTAGTTTTTTGCAGCAAATAATGTTTGTCTGTCACTGCAATTGATACAAAAGGACTGGTTTAATTGATTTGGAAATGCTAATGGGCATTTTGATAGTAATATTCAATTGATGTTATGATCCCGAATTCTAACTTTGTTAGAACTTTTTCTGTATTGAGTATTTTCAAGGAAGCTGTTAAATATGAGGCTTGAAGGGTACTTTTGCTATGTTGGGTACTTTGCGCTTCGTGAGATTTAAGGCCTAGTAGCTTATAAGGCAATATTTTCTCATCTTTTATAGGTGTCACTATATTTTTAAATAATATGATATGTAAATTTTTCCTTGTTGTAAATTGACAATTGTTGGAGAAAATTTGTTCATGTGTTTCTTTCAACAATTTTGCTTAATTTTTATATTCAAAGGAGAGCTTCTAATAGAAAATGTATAAAATTACAACAACAACAACAACAACAACAACAACAAAGCCTTAAAGAAAATGTATAAAATTAGTAATTGAAAAAATACATAAATAATTATTATTGGGCAACCCATAGATTGTCCAGTTAGCAACCATAATCCCATGAATCAATGAGGTGGAATGGAGACAATAAGGAAATCAGGAGAGCTAGATCAACTAGAGGGCTCGACAATTTGCTTTGCGAGAGACAGATGGACAGTAGCTGAGGTACTGAAGGGGTGGTTAGGTATGCTTGAGGCAGATGCATAATTAATGGGATAGCACGGACTATGTGTTTCAATACTGCCCCTCAAATGAATGAATGGATGTTATCAAATACAACCTTGCCTATTAATTTTTGAAAGATTATCCCGTGTAACCTTATGGTGAGAATGTACAAGAGCTGTTTATCTTTGATAACGAACATAGTATGAATTTAATCACTATCCCACTTCAGTTTTATAAATGGTTGTCGATTTCAATGTGTTTTGTATGGTCATTTTGCAAAAGTTTATGTGCAATTTATTGGTAGGTTTAATTTCATAATAATATCTCATAGGACCTTTCCATTCAACTTCTGAATCTTTCATAATAATTTTTACCCATAGCTATTTGTGGATTTCTGGTTTCATAGATTCAAATTTAACTTTTCTGTTAGATCTTGCTACTATATTTACTTTTTTTTACTTATCCAAATCATGAGGTTCGAAGATTGTGTAATATTTTAAAGTCAACCTCCTATCAATAATAAAATTTGCAAAATGTGCATCGGTAGCTCCAAAGGTTAGATTCTTCTCTTTTTTAGATAAGAATTCATTCATCTAGGGTTCGCTTTAAATATTATAGAATTCTGTTAAGATGCAATTCTTTAGGATTGTGCTTGAATTATCTTACAACCCTTAGATCATAGGCATTATTGGGTCTAGTATATAATAAGTTGATAAGTATTTCCACAAGCCTTTAATGGTGTCTTTTCTATTATTGTCTTTTGGAGCATCTATTATTGTGTGTGAAGCTTGATTGGGCTAGAAGTTCCCTGCAACATAACACGACATCCAGGGGTGGAAGTTTGGTGCCAACGGTAAGCCCAGAACGAGATTTATGAAGCTTCCTTGCCAGTAGGGGGCTCAGGCGTCCATGATTAGAACACCCAGAAACCCGGTGCCTAGAGTGGCACCTAGGCTTCCAGAACCTTCTTTTGGAACCGAAGCAATTGGAATTTAAATGCCTAGGATGGGCGAAATTGTGTTATGTATGTTCGTATTCAGGTTTGAAAACAGAGGCACCAGAAACTCGATGCTCGGGATGAATGATCCAACGCCTAAAAGAACGACTCTAGACAAAACACATGAAAAATCAGCACTCAGGAGTGGCGCTTCAGTGCCAGAAGCGGTTTCTCTTTCGATCGGGATTAAAGTCCTTGACTTAAATATAAGGAAGGTTTCTCTCGACAGTGTGTGTAATAAGAGCGGGACAGAGCGAGCAGTGTAGTGAGTTCCGTGTTAGATTTATGTGGTTTCCTCTTGTGCCATCGAGAGGGGAGCGTTCGTGCGTTCCAAGCTTGTAGAGAGGAACTCTGAGTAGTGTAATATGTATGTTTATCCCCATTTTATAGTGAAGTTTTTGATACCGTGCGGCTGTATTCTTTTCCTATTCTTGGGTTTTTTCAATTTAAATTTTGCGTGTTTTTTTGAATTTCTTGCATTGTCTGTTTGTGCTCAATTTTTGTTCTAGATCTCTCAACTTGGTGTGTTTTTTCGTGGTGTGATTTGGTAATATGAAGTTAAAATTTGATTTCATCGTTGGTTAGTACTGAATTAAGAAGTTTGTGAGAAGACGAAAGGTGAAACTTCGAATTTTACATTGAATATTGAAAGCAGAGAAATAAATGTAGATAAAATTACAGACAAATAGATTCAAGTATAAAAGAGGAAAGTTCACGTCAGGAAGATGATTACACACAAAGATGGATTTAAGTTCAGAAGAGGAAAGTCCAGGCTAGAAAGAGGAAATGACAGAGGTGAATGTTGGAACTGCGGGAATAAATATCACTTTAAGAAGGATTAAAGCTCTAAAGAAGGTTGGTGGTAGATGTCAAGACAAAAATCTCTCTATAAATGTCTCAACAGGGAAAATCCTAGGTGACTTATTTTATCTTTAAATAATATTGAATTTTGGATAGTAAATTAGGTGCTTTTTTTGTACATGCTTTAACAAAGAGGTGTTTAAAAGCTGCACTAAAACTGATCTAGAAAATGTGTATTTGAGAGAAAACAAGGCTTGCAGTATTGTAGGAAAGGTGATGATATCAGTTTGTCAAATGGAACACTCTGAGAGCTCAGTGGAGTTAGACATATTTCAAATTTCAAGTGAAATTTGATCTTGGTAAGCCAGCTTGCAAGGTCGGGGTACACGATTATTTTCATAGGTGATTCATGAAAGGTGATTAGGGGACAATTGTGATGGCTTATGACAACATTGATGACACTTCTTACCTCATCTATGAGATGGTAGGCTCAATTGATGTGGCTTGAACAAAGGTTGATGCATGTTTTTGACAACACAAACTTGGTCATATGAGTGACAAAAGTAAAATACTTTTTTAAAAACAAGCTTCAGGGTTTAAAATCTATAAATCTAGATTTTTATGAAGGCTATGTATATGATAAGCAAAAAAAAAGTTCTTTCTCCAAATGCATGTTAATGGTGAAATTCAAGAAGTTGAAGTTAGTGCATACTGATGTATGGGGTCTTACTCCGATTCAGTCCAATGGAGGTTCCATCTATTATATTACTTTCATAATCGACATATCTTTCAATTCGATGACTAGTGGCACTCTCAGATATCTTATTGTGTGCAATTGTTTGATTAAAGTCATCAACCATTGGTGTAACAGTCATGTTGAGGAATCCACACCATTATGATTATGAGGAGGATTTGGTTCAAACACTCACAGTTTTGGGTCTACGTACTGTTCTTTACATGTTCATTGATCCTTTTTCTTCTTGTTTAGGCATGAAATTCCTTATCATTAGTGTTATGTTGAGGTGGAGCAGAGATAATTGAGATAATTTTAGTGATGGAGTTTAGACTTCAATGCATCCGTCGTCGTCGATGGTGACGTAAACACATATTTAGGCTTTTTGTGATTAGATATGCATATGAACCACTTCTTTGATTGACAAATGATATCTGGTGAGCAATATGTAACTCGATTGAGAAGGTTTTTCAACTTTCATTGTGTTTTAAACTACTAGAACAATTTCTAGCACATGAAAGAACTTCTTCCTATTCTAAAAGTACTCTGCTGTGCTATTTTAGACTACACTATCCTATATTATATAATATTCTATCATTGCTATAATATGGAATGCTATAATATATTATATTATATTATATTATTCCACATTATATTTTACCATGCTATGCTGTACTCTACTTTAGTATATTATTCTATATTGCACTATATTATATCATACAATACTATTAAATACTATAGAACAGGGATAAAGCCCAAATAGTTTTAAACGAATTTTATGTGTGTAATTTAATCCCAAATTTGATCAATTTTATATCCTAATATACATCAATTTTTACATGACAAATCATTTGTGTTCAATTTTGTATAGTTGAAAGATTAAATTAAAGAAAATGTGATTCTTTAAGATTAAACTGACTACATATGAATGATTGGGAGACTATTTTAGACATTTTCTCATACATTATATTATACTATGCTATAGTATATTGGATATTTCTATACCATACTAAACTAAAGATCAGGTAAACACTCGAAAAGCCATAGTTAAAAAAAAATTAAGCATCCTTTTTCAATGTGTGACCTCTCTCTCTCTCTCACTTTCTCTCTCTCTCTCTCTCTCTGTCTCTGTTTTATTTATTTATTTTTATTGGAACGGTATCATGAGAAAACCTATGGGGCATAATGCTAAGTTAACAAAGATTCAAAGAAGGAACTTTTAATCATTGCATTTGGCTCTCAAATTTCTATTAAAGCTTGTTTTTGATGTCATGGGTCACTTTATGAGTAAAGGTCCTAATACAATTTGCAATTAATATTGAAGAGGAAGATAATAAGAATGGCACAGTAAATGATGTGTATGAATTTGATGAGGAGGTTAGTGCCTCTAAAATTGCTTTGATTGAGACTTTTGTGATGCATCATCGCCACACCCACAGTTGAGTTAATTGGAAAAGAGTCATCTTTCAAACATATTTTAAGCATCAAGAAGTGCTTTGTAACCTCGTTATCAATAGTGAAAGTTACTTGAATGTTATTGCTAAGCCTAAAATTGAATATATAAATTTGCACGTCGAGACACACCCGCAACTATACAAAATAGCTCTGGTAGATAAAATATTGATTCTCATAACTCAAATATGCTCTGCATCCATTCAACTTGCCATATCTAGTGTTAAGATATTGGCTATGGTTTACATAGACTTCAAGGGAAGTTCATGTGTCCTTCTGACGCACCCTGAGCTTAAAGTATGACTTTCTTGTGATCTACCATGATAGTTGGTTTGCAATATTTTCCTTCTTTGGCTATTTTTTGTGTAGCTTTCCCTTCTTCTGCATTAGTTTCTTTCTTCTTGCGATCTCTATTGTATCTTAAAATCTTGCCAAGTTATTGTTGACTTGGATTCGAAGGAAAGGTGTAATAACTCTCTGATTGTACGTTCTTGCGCCTTTTTTTTGTTGTTGATTGAATTGAAATTTATAACTTTAGGCTACATCACGGATGATTATGATATTTTTAAATTTTTGCTCTTTGTGGATTATAAATAGGATTATCTAGGCATATAAAGTTCATTTAATAGTTGAAAATTTTTTGTTCTCTCAATTCCTGTGTGTGCTGTTTGATGTGGATTCTTTTAGTGCTTTTAAAATCTTGTTGACAATTTTTAGGAGACAATTCCACATAAACAAACATGAGGTTTTTTTTTTCCTATTTAATCCCAAATTTGATCAATTGTATATCCTTTTTGATGATTTTTATATTATTGTTTAGAATGACTGAAGTGTGTTGATCTGTTTTGCATTGGATTATACTAATATTTGCTCAAATTAAAAGTTGGAAAACCACATCTTAATTTTTTTATCTTTAGAATCTCAACTTAGGTCTACATAAATAAGTTTTAGAAGCTAATATATCTTAATATCTACATGCCTTGGAAATTTCTTTGCTAGACAGGTTACCTGTAATGAAATATACAAGCTTGGATGAACATAGAAGGGGGAAAGATGATTCTAGTGGCAAACATCTCTAAGGCTGTTACAGGAAAGGTTCTGTGTGTATCAATGAATACAATGCCCTAGGCTAAACTAAAATTGACATAGAACACTAAGTATGAAGAACATTTTTACCATTAAATATGGAAAACTTTTTTATTGAGTTTTATAAACAAACATTTCTTCTTAAATTCGAGCATACATATGTAAATACAATCTTTATCTGACTAGAAATTCTCTTTTACTTCCTCTCTTTCACAAAATTATGTATATACCCTAACCAATATTTTATATATATATATATATATATATATATATATATAATGTTTTGTTCCTTCAAATTTTTGTCACGATTCCATTCAAACTCCAGTCGCCTTTATCTCACTAGATTTGTTAGACAGACTCACGGTAGCCCTTCTTTGTATATTTTCTCATAAGGGTGTAATATTTCATAACTCAGTAATCAGTGTTATCTCATTAGAGGATTGTTCAGAATAACTCATCTACTTGCTTTTATACAATTGCGCCTTCTTCGAGGATAACATGTCAATAATTTATCACTTGTTTCCATACAATCTGCTACCATAATTTATACTTAAACCTAAATCTTACAATTTAAATCCTTTAAATCCCAAAGGAGAATTGCAGAAGTGAGGGAAAAGGACAGGCAGAAGTCTCTGGAAGAGATAATCTACTGTTTTATTGTCCAGAAATTCCTGGAGAAAGACATCCTGATGATCCCTAAAATTTCTCCAACCACTCATCCAACGAGTCAGGTGGACTTCTGGCCCAACCAAGAACAGAAGCTCGAAGCCATCCACTCGCCAGATGCCATGGAGATGATCCAAGGCCACCTTACCTTAATCCTCGGTGAAAGACTCATCGGCCCTCCGAACACCATCGTGCGGATCAGTAAACTGAAGCTTGGAAAGCTCTACGCCGCCTCCATCATGTATGGCTACTTCCTCAAGAGAGTGGATGAGAGATACCAGCTCGAACGAACCATGAACACCCTCCCCAAAAGGATTCCCGACCAAAGAATCCTCGACGGCCTGAAACCAAACCCTCTCTGGGACATGGACTCTTTGGTGCTGCTTTCGCCAGACGAAGACTTTGACGGCGAGCCAGACGAAAAGTCATATAAACTGAGGTCTTATGTCATGTGTTTAGATGCAGACACATTGCAGAGATATGCAACCATTCGGTCAAATGAAGCGGTTTCATTGATTGAGAAGCAAACGCAGTCACTGTTTGGGAGACCTGATATAAAGATAGCAGAAGATGGAACTTTGGATACTTCAAATGATGAGTTAGTAGGAATCTCTTTCTCTGGGCTTACAATGCTCGTCTTGGAGGCTGTTGCGTTTGGATCTTTTCTTTGGCAAGCTGAGAACTATGTGGAGTCCAAGTACCATTTTGTCATAAACTGATGCTTTTCTGAGCATTTTCTGTAAATAATGGAATATAAATTTCCAGTTTTTTTTTTTTTTTAATTTCATATATGAGTTTTGTCAGCTAAAAGTTTTTATTTTTATTATTTTTTTTATTTTTTAAATGTGGAAATAAGATTTTAGATGAATCTGTGGCAGTACCAAAAGAGATGCTAGTGATTCAAACTTGAGTAGCTGGAGTATATTTTTAGATTTACAATAAATATACTACTTTTGTGATTAGTATTTTTTCTTAATTTTTTTTAATTATTATTTCTTTTATTTTAAATTTGTGGAAAGGGGCATTTAATTAATCAAAATGAGGGTGATTTACATTTACAATGTGGATTTCTTATCCATTTGTAACCTTTGCATCTAAAATCTGATGGTCATTTGTGTGAATTTATAATTTTGCCTTAGAACAAGTGAAATACACAGTTTCATGAATATATTTTGACATGATGTTGATATTAAAGTATTATAAAAGTAAATATTAAAACTTAGGTTTAGGTTTTGTAAATGTATAAGAGTTGTATGGTGTGTGTGTAAACCTTACTCAGAAGACAGCCAGTGAGAGATTGATTGATATATAAATATGAGTTTGAATTATATATATTTCAGAAATTTTAATTTATTTTCTTCTAATATTAATTGGATGAAAAGGTTTTCTTTGGAGCGTATATTCTGTTAGGACTCATAGCGTAGAAAATCATTCGGAGTCCAATGAAGTTACACCACGTGGCGTTGACAGAAAAAAATAAAAATCAACCCGTAACACGAGAATATCCCTCCATGTTATTATGTATTATTCATGTGTTATTGTGTTCTGGGTTTCCGGTGTTATAATAACAAAATAATATATCAATAACACTTGAATAACACACAGTAATACCTGAATAATATGAGAGAAATATTTCCTTATATTACCGGATATATTTTATTATTTTTTGTCATCATCATGTGATATGATTTTATTGGTCTTCGAATGAATCCGTATGATGACAATAATTTTTCTTATAAATGAAAAGAGTTCCGTCTGATCAACTAACTTCCTACCCGCCGCCAAAAGAAGCCCAACCACGAGTTTCGTTTCGCCGCCGCGTGTGAGGAGGACCCGTTCAACCACCAGGCAAGTGGTCAAATGTAAACGGCAGTCGAACGAACACGTGTCAACTGTTCGCCGCCTCAGCTTCCAGAATCTGGTCGCCGCTCCGCCGTCGAGGTCCACGGCTGGCCCGCGATAGCGCGGCTTGAACCACCAAGAAGCGGTTTGAATAACAGTGCCTGAGGCACATCATAAGCGCCGGAAGCTTTTCTACTTAAATAAGGGCTTTTATATGTAAATAACATTATTTAAGGGAATTTATATGTAAAAATCCCAAAAATAATCTAAGAAATTATTTCGAATTTTATTGTTTCTCATTTTCAAATGATGCCAGCTGTGAAGTGGGCCCCAACTAGTCAGATGGCGGCGACGTCAGCACGCACGCGCTGTGGCAAGCAGCTCATTGGATAGCTAATAATAAGATACATGAAGAATTGTGTGCTATGTAACTGCCCTAATAATAAAATTGTATTGTAAAAATTTTTGGGTGTTATAAAAACTTTTATAGTTTTGTTGTGTCATGAACAAATTTATTGTTTGGCATGCATTTTGAGGCATTTTGCATGAATATCAAAGCATTTTTTGGATTAAGAAATATTTCGATTGAAATTAAAAATCATTTTGAAATTCAAAACTTAAAGTCATAATTGACTGGCTCGACGAGAAGAACTTAATGACACCAAAATTTATCTAATATGAGTCAACTCAAGCATAGATCAAACCTTTAAACCATTTTGGAGACTTTGTTGATTAGTTAAAATGTCAAACGAACTCTAAATTTGACAAACTTATAATCAAATCAATCAACTTGATGAGAAAAATATAACGAGCCTAAAATCACTCAATTTCAATGTCATTAAGACACATAACTGTCCATAAAATGTCATCTGATCAAGGGAATCACTCTTGGTCGTCCAATAAAGTAACCCGAATTCACATAGTATTTACAAAGGATTCAATCCCCAAATCTATAAAGGGAGCCCCACTCCTTTCATGAAAAGAGAGCTAGGCCTGGATCTGATAGAGAAGGAGATTGAGATAATTTCTAGAGTTATCTGGATTGGTGATCCAGCGATCACTTCCAGCCTCCGTAGTTGCCAACAATCATCGACTACCACCTGTCAGCCACTATCTACCACTGTTGGTCGCTACCTCATTACAGAGTGAGGACACACATTGTAATGAAACATCTTATGGAGTAACAACGCACTTTGCAGAAAAATAAAGCATCATACGGAGTAACGTATTATCCTAAACATATGCATAAAGACACTTTACATGGAGAAATCTTGTAGCTCTTTTCTGATTGAGAGGATTTTAATGCAAAAAAATATTATCACATATACACTTAATCAACAATTCGAATAATTTAACTTCATTTTTTATGACTCCAAAGTCTCTCTTAAGTTCTTCGAGTCGGTAGAACTTATTTGGTTAGTTTTTTTTAGTTGGTTGATATGGGTTGGTCATCTGCTTTATTTGTAGCTTATAGAACCTTTTTTTTCTTTTTGAATATTTTGTAAGTAATTGTATAAGAAATTCTATGAAAATTTTTTACCTTTATTTTTTGTGTCTTACCTCCAAAATCTATTATTTTCATATATATATATATATATATATATATATATAAAAGATTCCAAACAAACATGATATCGACAGCTGATGTTAACAGCCATTAATATTCATTTGTTAAAAAATCCTCTCAGCGCATGCAGGAAGCTGAAACTGATCAGCTTTTGATAAAGCTGAATCAAACATCAGAGAACATTTATGCTTCATATCTCCAGCTTTATTGGTTTAGAATGGAGCGGCCATATCTATCAAATAAGTGGCACGTCAATTTCAGCTTTCATTGGACGATCAGTGGTTGCTGTTCAATGGCTTTGTCGACGGGCTCATAGAACCCAACAGTTCTTCTTTTTCAATGACTGCTGTTAATTGGCTGTAAGAGAAGAAGTAGTTGCTCCAGCAGAATCTCTAGCTAGCATGGAGCTAAAGCCACTGTTACTGATTTAGGGTTTAGGGTTCGAAGTTGGCAAGCAGAAGATAGAACCAGTTGCAGATTGCAGTAAGATATAGACTCATAAAATTTTAAACTACTGTTGGAATAGGTGTAAGAGCACAGCTAAGTTTGGCATGTTAAAAGGTCAACATGCAGAGATAATATCCCGAGGTAATTAGTACTAATCTTCATTATAGGAATTAAACATATTTGCATCTGACATATCAGATGCAAATCCGATGTTATTTATGTATAACCGTCGCATTTGAGTCCGATTTACATCCAATGTACGTTTAAATTTTCTGACACAAATAATTTGCTTCGATTTTTGCGTTGTATTAGTATCGAATTTGTTATAAAAAATGTCCATCGGAATTTAATGAGTATTAGTGTTTGATTGCCGTCTCATTTGTGTTAGAAAATATTATAGGACAATGAAATATTATTGTCGGTTTAATGTCAGATTTTGCATCTAAAAAGGGATACAAATTTGATGCAAGTCTGTAACACAGAAAAAAATTTAGAATATCAATTATATTTCCACAATCTGCACAAACACATTCCATAACCAACATCACATACCACATTAAGTATAATCATATCACAGATCGAATCTCTAAATAATATCATTAATAAAAAGAAAATATTGTCACAAATCGTCCCAAAAAAAATAGCGAAATTAATTTAAAAAATTTTACAATAAATGTTCAACATAATGCTTACAAATAAAAGAAAAAATAAAAAAAAACATTCATCATCTCCATCGTCCTCCTCCTACTGCATAGATGTCATCAATTGATTCCCTAGGCTATCTGCTAGGGTCTCTGTCATGCATGCTATAGAGTCATCGACTTTATATTGACATTCTAGCATCTGTTGGTGCAACTAGAAGATCTTTTCATTCATTGCAGCCACCGCCTGACAAGAGCCTCCTGCTCTGGCTATTAGGAACTCGAGGATTAAGAACGACACCACGAAAAAGCTTGACCTCAAAGGTTATGCCCTTCGCTCCAAGGTCACAAACCCTCCTCTTCTTCCTCCTTGTTGCTTGGGGTTCAAAGCTTGTGCTCAGACTGCACAGTGGTAGACTGACTATCACTGCTGCCGGCAGAAGTCTGAGCTTAAGAGGTCCTCCCGGAGATGCTCCAACTCCTCCTAAATAATGAAAATTAGCTTTTAATTGATACTTTGAACAATTACAGTCAAATTAAACTTTTAATTCAAGTGTTTTAACTTACATTAACTTGTCGGGAATGCTCTGAGAACTACTTAGTAGTCTCTAGGAGCCGATGAGTACGAACATGCAACTCCGCAATAGAGCGAGCATGGCTCATTACCTTGGCCTATGTAACGTACAAAAATGGTTAGTGCTAAAATTACTCCAAAATTTGAATTAATGTTTAAATATCTAAGAAAAACATACCAACTTCTTGTAGTGCTCTTTGTATGAGAGATTGACTTGCCAATATGGAGCACAACTCTCCTGGTCCCTTTCGTCGCTCAGTTCATCTAGCTCATCTTCCTCTTCCTCTCATAATCAAGAGAGACCCAAGCTGTGATCAACTGACCCAGAGCCCCTCACCAATCTAGGCAGGCTGCCGCCCCTTTTTTTTGTGCTTCGGAAATTAACTTCAGAACTTACCCTCTGAACAATAGATGGGTAGCTATGAATTCATCTACATGAGTTCCTCCACGTTATTCAAGAACTCATCTATGAGTCTTTTTCGGCCTAGATATAATATGGTATACATCCAAGCTCTTAAATTACGGATATCCATTTGCAACATAGATGTAGTTTTATGGGTAAGTGTAACTATTACATAAATAAAAATTAGTTACTACTCATAGTAAGATATCGACACTACTTGGTCAACCAACTAACTGTAAGTAAACAACTTGAATTCTAATAATAACAAACCCATCTATCTCACCTTCACTTTGAACAAAACCGGACGCACTCCTCTACTTCAACAAACCAACATTAACTCAACTATAACATCCCTAACTATATCACTCTCACTTCAAACATTTGACTTATCGATGCATTCCTCCTATTCCACCAACCAACATCAAATATACTAATAACATCCCCATCTATATCACCATCATCTTGAGCAATAAACTTGATCATAGCATTCCTCTACTTCAACCAACAAACGTTAATTTTAATAATATCATCCCCTTCTATATCACCATCAATTTCAAGTAAAACCCGATGCATATATTGCTTCACCTCAAACAACCAACTTGAATTCTACTAATAGGTAATTACATACCACTCAATACTTATGCATTTACATAGCTAATCCCTATGTTTCATTTAATATGAAGATGTTACTACATGCCACTCAATTCTTATGTGTATACATACCTAACACCTAAAATTCAACTTTTTCATACATAACACATTACAACATACCACATACCTAACACCTAAACTTCAAATTTTACATACATACCACATTTTCATAACTAAACAAAAATTTAAAGGAGCAAATCGAATTATCTTCCTAAAATTTTTTTGATTGGAGTGAAGCGAAAGGATGAGAATTACAGGAGTTTCGGTGGTCTCTATAAGTCGAGTGTCATTGTCACCTTCCCAGCTAAGCTAGCTCCTAATGGTGGTTGTATCGTGAGTTGTTGTTCGGGAGGGCGATGGATTTGAATGAAGCCTCGAGGGAGAGGGAAAGTGGAGAGCTGGGGATTAAAGCATATAGGAGAATGGCAGAGCACAACTAAGAAAGAAATGTAATTTAGTCGCAAGGGATGAGAATATTTGGTTTTATTGCTTTGGATTTTCATCAGATTTGCGTCACACTTAGTTCAACCCTAATAAGTAATGGTTTTGTGTCGATTAGTCCAGCACAAAATCCTTCGCTACTCTAAATAAAGTTTGACTATTTTTAGAATGCATTTCCATCGAAATCTCATGCACAAAATCAAAGCAATTATCAAAATATATTATTCACCGCTTAGTGCCCGCAAATACGGACACTAATATTTGCATCAGAAAATTCTGACACAAATTTTGGATGCTAATAATGGCTTCTGTGATACTGCTTAGAATATTTTTTGAATAAAAATGTTTAAATTTAAATTAAAACTTAATTGGAAATTTGATTTTAGCAAACTAATAGACAAATTGATCAGTTCAACAAGACAAACCTAGTGACACCAAAATTAGCTCAATTGAAATCAATTCAAGTATGGATCGAGTCATTAAGCTATTTTTGAAAGTTATGGGTGGCTAATTGAAAGGTCAAATAGATTTTAAATCTGAAAAGTTTGAAGTCAAGTTGAGTGCTCAGTGAGATGAATCCAATAAGCCTAAGTTCACTCATTCTAATAACATGAATGCACGTAAATGTTCACAATGCGCCATCTGATTGTGGGATTCTCTTTAAGTCATTTGATGGAGTGGTATTGATTCTTTCTTATTTATAGAGGAGGTCATTCCCAGACTCAATAAATAAAGCCTTATTCCACTCATGAAGGGGAGGGGGGAGTTGGACTTGAAGGAGAAGAATAAGGAGCCAATTTGCAGAGTTGTTTTGGATCGAAGACCCGATAAACTCTTCATGATCTCGCTGCCGCTGGCCATATTTAACTGTCGCTTGCAGGCTTTCATTGACCACTATCTGCCACCTCATGCCCGTCCTCAGCAACAGACCTTGCAGAGTAACCTACATGACTTATTCACTCTGAATCCAGTGTAGCAACAGACCTTGCAGAGTAACCTACATGACTTATTGCAGAGTAACCTACATGACTTATTCCGTTGGATGAATGACATGTGGCAAAATACATTTCACATATCATTCATTCAACCACTTCAAATTAGTTTTGGATTTCTAAACTTAACAACATAGCAATATCATTAAAAATAATAATTAAATTAAAAACAATATCATTAGGATATCTTAACCTTAATTATTAGGTGAATGATTTGTCTTCTTGACTCCTTCAAAAATAAATGTTTTGCGACTCTAACAAACCTTTTAATATTGTTTAGAACAACATTATCTATAATAATATTCATTAAAAACACCAGTAGCGGTCAGTAGCGGACGTAGTTCTCCTGTTTGCTAAACCGCCATATGGAAGCCATAATTAACTCAGGACAAGCGAAGCCACCAAATTTCATTTCTTAATCATACACTAATCCTCATGTTTAGCTATTAATCTTTAATTAATAAGCCCAGCGGGACATCATACCAGTTCCAACTATCTCTCCTTTGAATTGACCATCTTACCCTCACCTCTACCCTCTTATTCGGCCACGACCACTTTCACCAGATTACACACCACGTGCCATTATGTAAATAAATTAAAGACCAGGGGCTGCTCTATCATTGCCCAGGTCAGCACGGCACCCCTCCAATGCGACATTTCTATTTCACCTTTTATTTTAATTTTTTATTGGTTGATTTACATACATCCCCCTCAACTTCTATGTATTTACATTGAAAAAGGATGTATTTCAAACCTTTTAGAGTTTAAATAATGACATATAATAAAGATTTGGGTGGTATATATGTAAAAAAATTAAGTTTGGGGGTTAATATATAAATATATAGAAATTAAATGAGCTAAAAGTAAAATCTGTTTTTTTTTTATTGATTTTGTTGTATACTCGCTTCCTCTCCCACTTTATATTCAGTTGGCGAGAAACGAAGGGGCGGAACAGTTGATCAAGCAGGCGAAACGATGACGACGACGGCGATCGTGACGGCGTTGATCGTAGCCACGGCGGCCCTAACGGCGGCTCTTAACGTTCCGACGGTAAGCTTCGAAGAGGGATACACGCCCCTGTTTGGCGATAAGAACATCATCCAATCCGCCGGCGGCCGGGCGGTGAAGATTCTCCTCAACAAATATTCCGGTAAGCGATCTCCCCCACGGCGACTTGACGATCGCCGTTCGTTTTATCTATTTCCGTCTATGACGGCGAGTTTGTAACGGCGGTTTATCGTCGGTTTGTTGTTGCAGGATCGGGATTCATCTCGTCTGATATTTATTACCATGGATTGTTTAGCGCGTCGATCAAGCTGCCGTCTGATTACACGGCCGGCGTTGTCGTGGCGTTCTACGTAAGTGCTGCCTTCCTTATCTTTCCGGTTTCGTTACGTGAACGGTTTCCGTTCTGTTCTGACCGCCCAATCGTCTCTAATATTTTACATATACATGGCACAAATTCTATGTATTTACATATCTAGAAATTAAAATTTAATATTTATACTAATGATGTTATAATATTGAGTATTATAGATATAAATGTGAAAGTTTAGGTTAGATATATATAAATATATAAGAATTGTGTGGGGTATGTATGTAAAGAGACCTTGCCTGGCTTTAGCCGGCCAGCGAATGGGAAGTAGAGAAGGTTTTGTGGTCCAGCGAGACGGAGGTTTTCCATAAGTATCTAAGTCTTTTTTCAAGGGTATTACTGTCATTTAAAGTATAATCATGCTCATATAGGATTTCTCTCATCATTATTGTATTAGAGTAAATAGAACAGATAATTAATTAAGCAAAACTTTGAAGAAAAATCACCTTCTAATATTTCAATTTTTTAATTAAATATGGCTTAAAGGTTATAAATAAATTTATTTTGAGATAAATATAGCATACATGGAATTTATATTGCACTTATATTGATTCAAATATAATAATTCTAAATTTAGCATAATTAAAATTTAGTGAGAATTGTTTGAATGAATTTTTAAGAATTGACTTGGAAATTTTCAAAATAAACTGCATCCATGGATGAATAAATTTTCGCAAATATGTAATAAATTTATAATTGTTGAATTTTGATTTGTGTGTGAACAATAATTAGTCTTTTCTCATAAAATGATATTCACATTTATAGTGAAAATAGTACAATATGTGTTATTATAATTCTGGCTCTGTTCTATTGACTCGGTCGACTAGGCTAAGTATGACTTCCGCTCACTGTTCATTAACTCCTCCTATCTAGACAGTTATATCTTCTCATTGCTAGACTGTTGGATCTTCTCGAGATCAGTGATAACACATTCTTGTTGTATAGCACGGTTTGCTTCACTTAAAATAAATGAAATTAAAGACCTCAAATTTCAAAAGTTGTTGCACTTGCAACTTAAACAATGCCCACGTAAATACGCACATGGTGTGCTTTGGTTAGTTTAACTAACTCACCAAATTGCAAACTAGCAAACATTTAAATTCGTTTGAAAAAAAAAAATAATAGAAGATAATAAAAATTGGATTTTTACGTGCAGATGTCAAACGGTGACATATTTGAAAAAAATCACGACGAGTTAGACTTCGAATTCCTGGGCAACGTAAAGGGAAAGGAATGGCGGGTTCAAACCAACATTTACGGCAATGGGAGCACAAGCCGCGGGCGAGAAGAACGCTATCAGCTCCCCTTCGATCCCACTTCAGAACCCCACCGTTACTCTATTCTTTGGACCAAAACCAAGATCATGTAAGTTCTAAAAATTCAATCTTTTTTACCAAAACAAACACTTTAATCCGTCCTATTTACAAAAACAGATTCAAAAAAAGTTTTTGATAAATGTACAGATTCTATATCGACGAGACTCCAATCAGAGAAGTGGTGAGGAGCGAGGCGATGGGTGGCGACTTTCCATCAAAACCCATGTCGATATACGCCACCATATGGGACGGCTCCACCTGGGCAACTTCCGGCGGGAAATATAAGGTGGATTACAAATACGAGCCTTTCGTAACAGAATTCAAAGAGCTGGTCCTCCATGGCTGCCGCATGGACCCCATCCAACAGCTTCCGGCTTCCGAACAGTGCCGGGAGTTTGAGAGCGAGACAGCAGCCGCCGATTACTCCTCGTTGTCGCCGGAGAGGCGCAAGGCGATGGTTTTGTTCCGGCAGAGACACATGACTTACAGCTGCTGTTATGATGAGCAGAGATATCCCATTCCTTTGCCGGAGTGTGATGTTATGGAGTCGGAGAAGAGTAGGTATTGGAAGTCCGGTGATATAAAGGTCCAGCCTGAGATGATTCTCCGCCGGCACCGGGCAAAGAAGCGCGGCCGGGCCAGGAGTAGAGGAGTTGAGGCCGACAGACAAGCTGTTGCTTGATTTGCTCGCTGATTTTCTGGTGTGCCTTAAGTTTGTAAAGGTGAGGAAAATTAAAGTGAAAATAGATGTCAATCTTAGTTGCTTATTTTCAGTATACTGTTTTACCCGTGCAAAAAATTGAAACTCGGTCCAAAGTCAACGTGTATAAGAGAAATAAAATTGATTTATTGAAATATATAAATGATTTTATTTTTTAAAGGTTGATTGTAAGATTGAATTTTTTGGATTCCTTAAAATATTGTTGGTATTGCAGGAGTTATTTGTTATAATGTTTGATGGACTTGATTACTAAGATGTTTTGTTATTTGTAAATACTTCCATGCCACACTGCTATCACTCTTTGCCGCCCTCAAGAAAGTATTTCCGGCTCCTCCACACAATTTATATGTATTAACAGGTCTAAAACCCAAAGTATAATATACTTATGCATGAAAATGTGTATTTCATGTTTTAAAAGACAACCATGATGTTAATAATTTGAGAGATTTTTTTGTAAATATATCGGTGTTAGATGTGTAAATGCTTGAGCATTGTGTGTAAGTAAAAGCCCTCTTTCTTTTTGTTGGATCCTAGTTCGTGTTTTGTGGATTAAGCTTCGAGAGTTAGAGCTGAGTGAAGGAGAGATTGAAGAGAGAGTGTAATAAGTTTGAGATTTTTGTAGGGATAATCGAGGAGAAATGTCATTTTATTTGTATTTTTGTCATGTACTTATGATGTGTGTTTTGTACAATTACAGAAAAGAAGAGAATAGTTATGAAAATCAATCTCAATGTCTTGAATGCTCTAACTAATTCTATAGATTTTATATCATATTTGTATTACAATTTGAATTTCAACATTAACGATAATTGGTTGGTCGGCTGGCTTGAAGTCAACCAACAGAGACGTTCACCCGAGTGACATATGTGTCTTCTGGAGTAAGTATTGGTCGGTCGAGGTGTTTGATCGTATGACTATCTTGCTTACTAATAAATTTAAGTTTGATTAAAATTTAATTATAAATTTTAGCTAGAAAGTAAAATGGATTGATTTTCTTACTTTGTTTGACCATAGCCTACATCTTTGCATATGTGCTCATCATATTTAAAATTTACCCACAGCCTGCGCTAAAAAAACGTTACACAAATAATTTTTAGACCAATCTTTTTCATGGGCATAACCTCTCTATGAACATATTCTGGGCAAGGACACTAACTATAAGCCAAAATAGAACAAAATTATCATTGAAATGCCTTCCGCAAAAGTTGTGGGAATACATTAGTAGCTACAAAAGTTATAGCCAATCTAAATTTGATCTCAAAGAACGGATGAATGATAAACACTTGTGTTTCTTTTCTTCTTCAATGTGCAAGAACTTTCTTCACAACTTTTCTCTTTAATTTTGAATGCAAGTTCTTTATGGGGTTTCTCACAAACATTCCATCATAACACCCCTAACATAAGACATGTTATATGATATGATATGATATCACACACATACACACTCACTCAAACCCTAAAAACTCAAAATAATTATCATGAATAGTTAAGTATTGGTTTCTCATATATATACATATTTTATTTTTAAGGTTCAAAATAAATCAAATTATGGGTTTGATTGATTTCATAACAACTCATGTGGTTGTTCTGGCATGCGTGTCAATAATGATAAATCGCGAAGGGGTGTAAGGCGTGTAGCCTTTAATATAGATAAAAAGGCTAATGTAATATGTGAACCTTTAAATTTATTGAAGCTTTCAATTATATTGCATATGCTTGATTTAGGGTCGATAGGACTCGAATCGAATCACTTTTAGCGTTGTTCAATTTATGATGTTGAGATATTTAGTTTAGTTACAAATTTAATAAAATTGGAGCAGTAGCGATGGCAGTGGTTGTGTTGCTATAGTTGTTGTGGTAGTGAAAATTTGATGGTAATGGGGGGCTGATGATGGAGGCAATAGATGCATGGCGATAATTTGACATCTTTGATGGCACTACGATGATAGTGGTGACGAAAATCTAATGGCAATAGTGTTCCACTAACGGCATCGTCATCGACACAATGGTGATCCAACAACATTAGTGGTTCAATGACGAAAGTCTGATGATGACAACAATTGAGCAATAATATTCTGATAGTAGCAGCGTTCAAACGATGAAAGGTTGATGCAGATAAATGGCTAGAGCTCTGGAAACCTCAGAGCCTCAAAGCACCACGAAGTCTTCTTTTTCAATCTTGGTTTCCTAGCCTCCTCCCCTCCCTTATGAAAAGAGTGGGAGTATGTTTTAGTGTCAGAGACTGTCGGTGAAAGTCTAATGCTTGTGAATGGTTGGGGCTTTGAAATCCTTTAGGCCTTAAAGCTCCCTTAAGTCTTCTCTTTCAAGTTTAGGCTCCCTCCTCCCTTACGAGACGAGAGGGGGTCTATTAATAGATTTTAGGAGTGACATTCTTCATATATAAATATCACTTGAATCTAAATCATTGTATCAGATAAATCAAAGTAATTACCTTGACTGCATAGTGATTTTTTTTAACATTTGAGTTTCTTATTGATGTCAAAATTAAGTGATTATGGATTCATTAAATTTGTCTCTTTGAGAAGCTCAATTTGACTTTAAACTTGTTATATTTGGAGATCATTCGGTCCTTGATCTGGTGTTCTAAAATTCGTGCCTTGAGTTTCTTATTGATGTCAAAATTAAGAGATTTGGAGATCATTTAGATTCGTGCCTGACCGGCGATTTTTTTGTTAATCCCATCAACCGTCATTTATATACAAGTCACGTACTCAACAACCATCTCCACCTCGAATATGCTAGCCCAAAACCCTCGATAGTAAGAAGAGTGGTTAGGAGGCACAAGTTTAAGTCACCCAAACAAAGCTATCCACAGAATTTAGAAATTGTTAATAGGGAAAATTGCATACATAGCACCCAATTCTCATAGATTTACTTATCTCACACTCAAATTTTAATTTTTATACACATAACACCTTATCTATCAATGAAATTTTGAAATTTAGATGAGACAGCTAAGTATAAAAGCTTTGATTATTATTATATTTTGCACGCACAGGCGGCAAAGCACCACATAACCTCTGCATCCTGCCGCAGCATGGAATGCGATTCTCATCCCATTTCTGGGCAGGGGATCTCGGCATTGAGAAGAAAGCAAGAAAAATAGAATGGTAAAGAATCGGGAAAGGGAGATATATATATATATGCATGCATCCTATCCGTCCGGTCTTGAGCTGGCTTTCTTCGCTCTCTAATTATTATTCACTCCGGTCAGATAACAGAGGAAGCCAAGAAGGCTACTGGCCGGCCGCAGGTTTCTTCTTCTTATCATCTCTTTTTTATTTCTTGCCTCTCTCACCATCTCTCGTCTTAACGACATAAGATGAGCATTGGGTGGCGGCGGCGGGCAGTGACGGCTGGTGGCTGGCGTTGGTGTTAGGTGGTCGACAGCACAGGTGATGAAAGGTGACAGTTTGCTAATTCCAATTCGATCAAATTGGTGGGAATGGACTAACGAGCGAATTTTAAGTTCATTTAAACTTTTTATTGTATTTTACTTCTTCATAACAAATATTTAATTTTCTCCATATTCAGTTCAAATGAACAAAAGAGTGAGCTTTAAATTCATTAAAATTTTGCATCGTATTTTTCTTCTTAAGAACAAACACTAGTACGTTCTAAAATCCTGAAAGACTACAGGACTTGCGAAACAACTTTAGGAACGTTCGCCAAACAAAAATTTTTTTACACGTCTAAACGGAAGTAAACTTCAGCCCCTTCACAAGTATAGGAAGCAAATCCGTTCAATCTAGCTACAACACAGGTCACCCTTCCCTGCACGCCATGTCTAAGATATCTGCAAGATTTCTATCTAATAAAGACCAGAAGAGAATTGTGTGTGCTGAAGCTCGAAGCGATTTCATTGACGTCCTCTTCAGCTTCCTCACTTTGCCGCTCGGAAGCATTGTTCGACTTATGGCCAAGCAGTCCGGACTTGGATCTCTCGATGTTCTCTACGAAGCTGTCGAGCAACTTGATGTCAAAATCCTGCAGACCGAGGCATGCAAAGAAATGCTTCTCAATCCTCGAAGCCCGACAGCAATAATATGTGAAGACTTGAAGATTAAAAACATTCATAACGCGAATCCAAGGAGTTTCTACATCTGCAATGAAAGTGATTGCTTGGCTCATCCAACATGTTATTATACTTACGTGAAAAATTGTCGATGCATCTATTGTGGTAAACTGATAACTAATAGTTGGGTCTGGTTAAAAGAAACTTTTGGCGATGGGGGAATCTTTGTTGATGACAGAACAAGCTTCATGATAAGTGATGATTTGAGGGTGATGCCGACTTCTTTGCTGAGGGGCTACTCTCTCCTTGAAGAATGGCCAATTAATGATGTGCGTAGCTTAGAGGAGAGAGTAATTGAATTCGGCACAGATGAGGTAATTAAGTCATTGATGAATATTTGATTACAAAAACTGAAAGTTTGAGGTTATAATGGTGTTTGATTTAAATTTTTCAGATGTTGAACTTGCTAAGGAGATCATTAGTGTCCAAAAATCCAATGACAGAGGTTTGTTTTGCTGATGCTACTGTGGCAGCAGATGTAGATTGCTCTTTGATGGTTAAAGAAGAGATGAGTGACGACGAAACAATAGGTGAAATTGCTTTAAAGCTCATAATAAACAAGAAAAACAACAGTGTTGTATGCGCCGAAGTCGGGGAGGATTTTGTCAATCAGCTGCTAAGCTTTCTAACCTTTCCACTTGGCTCTGTGCTTAAACTTATTTCTGATAATATATCAATATTAGGCGGCTGCATAAGCAATTTGTATTCATCGGCAGAGAGTATGGACTTAGAGTGCTTCAAATCAAAAACACACAAAAACATGTTGTTGAATCCAAAACTCGCCACCTTTCATAGTTTTGACAAACAAATACTGAAGTTGGAAGAAACTACATCAAAAAAGTTACTCGTGTCGGGGGGTTGTCCAAAGTGTTACTCTGATAATAAGCACAAACCTTGTGTACCTGCTCCATGCAAGCATGGTGTAAGACAATCACAAATCTTAGAGCAGAATCCCAAGTCAGGGAAGCTAAGTGCGCATAGTGGGGGAGCTTTTGTGGCCGACTCTAGAAGGTTTATGGTTTCAGATAACCTTCACATTTCTCCTCTATCATTCATCTCAGCAATTAAAAATTATACAAAGGATTTACCCATTTCTGATCTTGTTGAGAAAGATGTCTACATTGGTAAAGCCAAGGTAAATCATCTCAATTCTCTTTTGTTGCATTTATGTGAATTTTTGTTATTATTTTTTTAATTTAATATTTGTGATTGATTGTTTTTTTTGAATTATAGGTTCTGTCGCTGCTGAGTACTATGCTAATTTCCAAAACTGTATTAAGTGATGTTTTCCGTTCTAAGCTAGTGCAGAGCTGAAAAAGACAATTCCTGTTAAGTTTGCAGCATAAATGTTTCATTATTGGATATCATATGGCAAGTGATTGTATTCATTGTGAGTATAGTTATTCAAGAAACTGAGCTATTTCTCCATCATGATCAAACAATTGTTTTAAAATTGTGATTAATTATCAAAATATCGTTGATCCCATATATTAAATTTAGTTATGAAAATTTGTTTATGACACTAGGATAAAATTATAACTCAATCCAATTTATTTATTTATTTTCAATGATTTCTCGTTTCTTTCAAATATATATTATGTTAGATGTTGGCTCATATATTACCCAACTATTTTTTAAAATACAATTTATTTAATTATGTATTAAAAGGACTTAACTACTTTCGTTGAAGGATATCTCATGGCTTTACTGGATCAGAGGCTTCCGCAAGTCCTTCATTCCTTGTTTCCTCCTTCTAATGCCTTGGCTGCGATACAATTAAGTTAGGATTAAGAATGAGTCATATATGTGTATTTATATCAATTGTATTGATATGTAAAATGTTTAAGTTAACCTTAGAATTATTTACAAGTGTGCCACAAATGTATTCTATATATAACTTACAATGTATATAACAGAGTAATGTTGAGATAATAAAATAACTTTGTTGTTATGTTTTCTCCTCTTCTTCATTTCCTCACTTTGTCTGTTATATCATGGTATCAGAGCAGTGACTTCCTGCAGGCTTCAAGATCTCATGGATTCCTCTTCTTCAGTCTCCCCTCACTTCACCATCTCCTATCAAGAAACCCTCAACAAAATGAAGGACACTCATACTCCACTATCTCTCAAATTTTTGATGTAGAACACAAAAGCATGGCAAAAAATCCCCTTATTTTTGAAAACTATGTTGTATGGAAAGTTCAGGTTAACAACTTTTACTTGCAAATGGCTTTGGACCATTTTTTGACCCCACTATTCTTCCTCCCCCAAAAGAACATGAAGATTTCATTAGGGTTATCACTAGCAACCTTGATTATACCTTATGGAGATTAATAGACCAAAATCTTGTCGCTAGCTTATTCTCCATTATATCATCCTCTGTCCTTCCTTATGTCAGCTAAAACATGAATTACACAATGTTCATTCGGGCACACAAACCATGACCAAATACTTCAGTTCCCCCAAAATTATTGTTGATAACATAGCCGTGACAACGATTGATAATGAGGATATCATCATTTATACTATGAATGGTTTACCCCAATCCTATGAACTTTCAAAGCTACCTTTTGAGCCCAATTAACTCCTTTAAGCCTAAAAAATTTTTATTCCTTACTTTGTAGTGAGGAAATTAATATATCCATCAAAGCCCTTAAAGCCACCCATACCACCACACTAGTCTCTTTAAAAAACAAGAATAACTGCTATAAAACCAGATTCTTACACCCCCCCCCACACACACTTAGAATTCTCAACAATCCACCAAACCAGCTATGTCTAACAATAGTTCCACGATCATATGTCAAATATGTCATAAGAATGGATATTCGGCTGACCAATGTTGGCATCACTACAGGCTAACAGCAGGGAGTACCACTTCCGCTTTCAATTTTACCACTATAAAAAAGAATCAAGATTGGGTTCTTACTACAAGAGCCACAACACGTATGACTCCTCATCTAGACAACATTTAAAATCCAACTATTTACAGTTGTTCCGAATAGGTAATGATTGACAATGGCCAGGCTACCAACATTTCTCATATAGGAAATGGGCTCGTGTCAATACAAGAGCATAAGTTAATCTTGACTAAAATCTTAAGAGTGCCACATATTTCTCGTAGTTTACTCTCTGTATCAAAATTTGTAGAAGATAATCAATGTTTGATTACTTTCAATGCTAATGGTTTTTTGATTTAGGACCACAAAATCACGACACCTCTTCTCAGCGGTAGTCTTAATCAAGGTTTATATGCAATAAAAGCTTTTACACCCACCATTTCTTCCTCAACTTGGCACAATAGGCTCGGTCATCAAAATTCTAAGGTGCTTCGTATCATTAGTAAACAATAGACAAAACTTAAAATTTCTACAAACAATGATATAAGTAATACTTAATTACAAAACAAATGCCACAAAACAACCCTTTTCAACTAGTAATACTAAGTATGCTCTACTAAAGTTGCTTTAGTCTGATGTGTGGGGGGCATTTTCTCAACCATCTAATGATGGCTGAGAAAACAAATCAATTGTTTTATTAAAATATGAAGTTTCACTTGTTTTATTAACCTACATAAACAATTAACCAATAAGTACAGCCGTAATATTAAGAATTTAAGAACTAACGAGGCACTGAACACAAAAAAAATCAATTGCAAAGTTACTTACAACAACATGGAATACATCATCAAATTTCCTGAAGAAAACAGAATGGCAAAGCATAAAAATCATCATATTATTGAAACAACTAGAACATTTTTGAACATTACATAATTACCCACAAAATTTTGGATTGTGTTGTTTAAATAACCATTTTTTTCACAAACCGTCTGCCCTCCCCAACAAAAAATAATATATCTTCTTTTTAGCTTCTCAACAATACTACTCCTGAACACCATAACTTGAGAACCTTTGGTTGCTCATGTTTCCCTTGACACCAAACATCCACGCATCACAAATTTGCCTCTAATGCTCCATTATGTGTCTTTTTGGGTTACAATAGCCATCACAAAGGTTACCTGTGTTTGACATTCAGCAGCAGCGAATCATCATCTCTAGACTTGTCACATTCAATAAAACACACTTACCTTTCAAAAATATTCAACTTTTAACCCTTTCTTCCCAACCCGACACTCAATCCTAACCCCCTTCCCTATTACGTCCAACTGCAACAATCGTTTCCCCTCAACCTCTCCTCAATCACAAGATACTTCTCCAATCCTTCCTCAACATTGTTGTCTAACTTCAACATAACCGTGTTGTATCAATTGTACTGAGTTCCCTCAGTACAACTAATATACATGGATGTACAATAGTAAACTCAACCAATTTTTTTCCTTGGATTTTTACCAATTCAGACATTGCTGCATTCCTTCAGTACAGCTGTGTTGTATCAGTCATGTTGAGATAAATCAATGCAATCAATGCAACAAGTTGCATTTTAGGTGCATCCACCAAAAAATATAAGAAAAAATTCTTCAGTTAGGAAACAAAAAAATACAACTATTAGAAAAAAAAAAACAAGAATTATTTCATATTTGCAAGCATATCATCAGATTTACATACTAAAAAGACAACTATTTGATCACACACAATCGTCGTATGTTGTATTTTGATTGCTACAGGATTCTCAATCTCTTATTCGCCGTTAAGCTAAGAGACAATCAAACATGTGGAGCCTAGAATAAGACAATGTTCTCAAACAAAAATAAAGAAACTAAACAAAAAATGAACAAAATGCGAAAGTCTAACCTTAGTACAACAGAGGAATCTTGGGGGGGGGAAAAAATACCGAACAACAAACTATATAGAGAGCTTGATACCAATCTCAGGATATAAAACATCGAATGAATCTCAAATACCAAGAGTCTAGATCTCAGTGTCTAGTATTTGCCTTTTTTTGGATGGTTCGGGTTGAGGTCGGGCGGCGCGTTATCAATTTAGAAATTAAAATATAATTTTTAGAATAAAATAATAATAATAAACAAAAAAACAATTGGCATAATCGCATAAAATAAATTTCCCCTGCATCTGCCCCCTCTCCCACGAAAAATTATTCCATGCGGATCGGCGTCCGCACGTAGCTTGCGTGCGGACGCCGATCCAGACCGTAAATCACATGATTTACGGTCCTGATGTATTTCGGTGGGCCCCACCTAAAATCTCTCCTCTCCCACGCTCCCCCTCCCCCTCCCCCTTCCTGTAGTCGCCCAAAACCATCGAGTACTTGAACGACCCTCGCGATTGCCCCAGCTGGAAGAAAAATTATTCCATACGGATGGGAGTCCGCACGCAGCTTGCGTGCGGACTCCGATCCGGACCGTAAATCAGGTGATTTACGGTCCTGATGTATTTCGGTGGGCCCCACCTAAAATTTTTTAATTTTTTTTTAAAAAAACAGAAATAATCCTGACCGTAGATCACCGTGATCTACGGCCAAGATCAAACACCGGATACAGAGATACATGCGGTATGGGATGTCCGCAAGCAATAATCCTCCAGCTGGAAAGGCAACGACGGGATCGCAGCTTACAGAGACCACCGAAACTTTCAATTTTCACTTCCTTCCGCTCCGCCCCTACCAGAATCCATCGAGGAAGGTAAGCCTGTTCGCGCCATTCTTCCTCTTCATTCGTTTAGGATTTGATAAATCTGCCGATTCACAGGATTTATCGCGAATCGGAGACAGTTTGGGATTTACAGGAGCTCAGGATTTAGATAGACATTTTTTTGCCGTTTGGCAAGATTTAGCCTAAATCCTGCGTAAATCGTTTGCTTAAAACTGGCTGCTAAAACAGCCCCTAGGTCTATTTTCACCTTCTGGTTCGCCGCAAAAGGTGAACTGCGAAGCAGTAGAAGCTGAGTGGCTGCGGCAGGCGGAAAAGATCGGAAACTCCATTTGGAAGGAGGAGAATCTCCATCTGTCCCGTCGCTCATAACCCTCCTCGGCGAAACTCCTAGCAATTACTCGCCACTCTCTTTCTCTTTCAGTCGCGCAACTCTATTCGCAACATCCAAGAGTAAGTGAGGTCACCTCTCTCATTTTTTAAAACCTTATGGCTTACAACCTCGGTAATATTTTCTGTGTCTTCATTTTTAATAAAAGGAATGGCGAATGGATTACTTTGGGCAACTGCGGAAGACCTGGCGAGGAACAGAGGAAAGGTGTTATCCTTATATCGTCAAATTCTTAGATCTCTCAATTCCCCTCATCTCCCACTCACTTACTCCTCTCGCCTCTCGAAGAAAGCTGAGGTCCGCACCATCTTTATATTTGGATGCGAGGAGCGATCCCTTCACAACATTGCTGACCTTATTGATACCGCCGAGTACTCCCTGTCCATTCTTAAGAAGGGCCGTCTTCCATAAAGACAAATCTGTTGAATAAGGCATTTCCTCTATGCTCTTCCCTCTGTATTTCTTGAGAATAATGAGATAAGTATTTCTTTTTTTTCTTAAATCTGAAATGATATTATTTACTTAGTATGCTTTATTTGCTCGCTATTTCAAAGTTTTGTTTTGTGATGTTGCTGCACCTTTGAACAGCTTATATGGGGGTATCACTCATGATTGGGCTGTGAATATTTGGTTTTCAATCTAACAATCCCAAGCTAAAATTTTCTTAACTGATTTATTGGGTTGGTTAGAGAGGGCTCACATTGGATCAAAATATAGCAAAGTTTTATAGAATTTTTTATTAGATTGCAAGTTAAAATGGGAATAACATACCATTTTTAAAGCTATGATTTTTATAGGAACTCTTTCAGTTGCTTTCTCCTTTTTCTTGCACTAAATTAACTTCCTCTTGTTATTCATGTTTAGTTGCCTTTGTTTTTCTTTGAAATAGCGAGTAACAAAACTGCCTTCAATACAGTAGAAAGAAAACAACAAGTATGAGTCATTTCAATTCTTTGGATGTGAAGCCAATAGTTGTGGATGTATGGGGTACTAAAAATGGAATACATGAGACAACCCTCCATCGATGGTGAGGAGAGAAATACAGAGTGGAGGTTTAAGCCACTGCTGGGCTAATAAGTGAGAAGATGGAGGAGGAATGAAAAATGTATTAGATTTTTTTTTTCTTTTCTTGAAATTTTGATTGTTGATTTATTCATTCTATGCTTAAAATCAAATATAATTGTTGCTTAATTTTCAATTATTTAAAAACATAATATTTTACTGCCAAATTCTATGTTATTCAAGTGTACATAAATGTAGGATTTTCGGTAGTGGCTCTCAACCCAGCTAGGCATCCACCACGCATCAGAAAAAATCAATTTTGTTTTACAATGCGTCAAAGCTTGATCTTGAAGACACTTAGAATCTGTTTGGGGCAGCTGCAACTTATCTAACTTATCCTGATAAGCTCTTGATCAACAGCTGATTCAGATAAACTGATTGGTTATTTGGTTTGTGCGTTTGAAAAACAACTGATTTGCAACTGATTCTGGATAAATGACTATTCTGCTCTGTGCAGTAATGTTGTTTGCAACATAACCGTCATAACAATTTATTTGATACTTGAGAATAAAAAATGAATTCAAAACAGTATAAAAAAAACAAGTTAAAGACCTAAAAAGTCAAATTTGTAAATATTTATGCATGCACCTAAAAATAGAAGATTTACATTATTACATACTTACTGCATCTACATAAATATCCAACACCTAAACTCTTAAATCTTGGATTTAGTAAATTCAATTTCCTCACAGTTTTGCCTTAAGTCCCATATTTACGATACGTTTAATAGGAGTTACGTATTAATTTAGCATAAGTTCAACAAATGCTATAAATGTGTTAGATAAATTCGACGTTACGTTAAATCCATTTTTTTTTCTCATTCTGCTTATTTTATGACGCAAATCCAAATTTACTAAATTAGCTTAAGAAGAAAACACATCAAAGAGATTTATGCCAAACATGTCTAATGAACTTAGCAAGAATTATGGAGAAAAACAAATAATAACAGAAGAAATTAAGGAAGAATAGCCTGAAGGAGTCTTTAACAGTGCAGCTATCTCTAAGATCGCCCAAATTTTCGGCTGAAACCTTATCTTCCAAATCAAGATTATTAGACAGAAACGCACAATCAATTCTAAAATCTAAGAAGACGACAAATTCTTATAAAAAGTGGTTTAGCGAGAATGCTACCTTGAGTTGGAGATCCCTTGCTATCTATAGTCCTGGGCTCATTGGGAGAAGTTGCCGCCATGAAAGGAGATCTCTTGCTTGGCCCTAACATCCATCGGATCAGAGGGAATACCCATCTCTATCAATCGAAGCTGTGAAGAATAGAGCTAGAACCAACCTGTGAAGCGAATGGTTTCTGGTAGGAGCGGAGTGGAAGGATGAGAAAGAAGGGAGTATCATTGATTTTGTATGTCGCGATCCCATCGTGGCTTTCGCTACTAGCTCTAATCGCGTCTGTATTGCATGGTTTCTTTCACGAAGCCGACGGTTTTGGACGAAACTAGGAGGGGAGGAGTTATGACTTCGGTCTGTGACGATGAGGGATGCTTCGGCCTACGACGAGGAGGGACTCTTCTCTCTCCACGAGACGAGGGCAACCCCAACAAAATGTTTCCCGAAATACGGGCTGCAGGGCTCGACCCAATGTAAGATAAAATCGCCATTCGCACATAAGCTGCCCGAACACTACATCCAAACGCTTAGGTGGCGTTTTGAAAGCGGGGCCGCAGCAGATAAGCTGCCCCAAACGCACCCTTAATCAAAAGAGAAATAATATTCTGCTATTTTTATTTGCATCTTTCACTGTATGTTTATAGTTCATTTATGCATATATGTATGCACCTACATACATACATATGCTCTCGTAGAAAGAGTTGAGAGATCCCAACCCTGACCACTTGCGCAAAAGCCGAACAATAATGCTTCATAACGATAGAGTCAAAAAACTAAACAAGATGTCAATGAATTCGATTTTATGGACCATGGTGTCACCCAATCAGAGAACACAACCTCAGAAACCTTACACTTATCTTAGACATGGACCATGGTGTCATCCAATCACCCATACATAGAGAAAAATTAATTTATGGCTTTTATGGAAATATATTCATCTTTTGTTAGGGTCTATTTCTTGAAAATATTGTATTGTACAAATTTTGAGGAGCAGTTTCGATGGTGGCTTTCTATTATTTGTACTAGAAATATGGACTTCTGCCACAGGAGAAAACAATGATTTACAATTTTTCATTTGACTTCTTTATTAGTTGTTATAATTGAGATATGCCAAATAAACGCTCAAAGTTCAATGGTTCAACCGAGCTGAATTAAGTGATATAATAAATATTTTAATTATTTTAATATAATTTAGATAATCGAATAATGATATTTTAATATCATTTTTATTGATTCAGCAAATAATATATTAATCTAAGACAATATTTATGAATATTTTGAATAATATTCTAAATAAAAAATTTTAAATAATAATATTTTATCTTTTTGTTAATTTTAATATTTGATTTTTCCATCCGGTCAAAATCAAAATGTTAAAATTGCATAATATTTGAACCGTTCAGATTCTTGAAAATGGTAATGGTTATTCGGTTAAACCCTGGTTCTAATTAGTTCAATACCGGTTCTACGTAGAAGAAGTTTTAAGTTTGGACTGCACAAGTTGAATGACTACCATCAAACCTGCCGGTCCGATCTAATTTTGAAAACCATGGTTATAACAATAATTATACATTAAATTTGAAATTCTATAAATTTTTTTTTTTGTCAAATAATATAAATCCTTCCTCAGTTGAACAAACAGAAACAATTTCAATGCATTCAGTGTACGGTTGCTCCAAAATTCTCTGATGCAGTTAAGTCCAACGTGGAAACAGGTCTAAAGACATATTCATTATAAAAAGTTAACGACTATAATTCCAATGCGTAAATACAAAGAAATTACTTAAATTTTATGTAATGCAAAGAATGTAAATACTAAGAAATTTTATTGCATGCAACACTTATCCATCGCAACATTAATGATTTTTCTTATTCACGATCTGTTGAAAAGTAAGCATTTATATGGCCAAGCAAGATCTCATTTCTGTGAAAGCTACCCTTCAGATTCAGGAGCCGACTATAATTCATAAATTACTGAGTGTCGATTGGGCTTATAGGATTGTAAAGACAAAATTCTTGAAGAAAATGCTTATGAACCTCTTTTAAGTTTTAAGAAACTTTCACTATCTTCAAGATGAAAATTCAATGTTTTCATTATTGAATGCTTGTAAAGAC
Source organism: Phalaenopsis aphrodite (assembly GCA_003013225.1). NCBI lineage: Eukaryota > Viridiplantae > Streptophyta > Magnoliopsida > Asparagales > Orchidaceae > Phalaenopsis > Phalaenopsis aphrodite. The sequence continues at coordinate 1,162,990 of NEWO01000001.1, forward strand.
GGTTCCCGTTCCTATTCCAATATTCCTATTCCAAAGCTCCAATGGACAAGTACACGCCAGAGGTGACCATCCAGTGTCCGGTAATTAATGAACACACTCTTTGGATTCCCCAGCCAACGGCGCTAGTCTTCTACACAGTTATATATTGAAAGGCAAAGGTGCTTTATCTGCATTACAGATCTCGCGGTACACCATGTCCAAGGTAACGGTCACATTTTTGATTGATAGAGAAGAGAAGCGTGTTGTATGTGCCGAAGCTGGAAGTGATTTCGTCCATGTTTTATTTAGCTTTCTAACTCTTCCACTTGAAAGCATTGTTCGACTTTTGGGTAAACAATCTGGGTGGGGATCTCTAGATAGTTTGTACCAGAGCGTTGAGCAGTTGGACATCAAGCACTTCCAGACCGATGCATGCAAGGAAATGCTTCTCAATCCTCGTAGTGCGGCAGCAATAACTTGTGAGGACCTAAAGGTTAAAAATATATTTGCTGGTAATCCAAGGATGTCCCACTACTGTGAAGGAACTTTATCCTTAATTCAATCAGTAAGTCAAACAGTTTTCCATTCGCAAGAAAGAACATGTCGATGCCACCAGTTTTCCATTCGCAAGAAAGAACATGTCGATGCCACCGCTGTGGCATACTTAAAGAATAAATGTTGTTTCCACATGAATAAGATAACAGAATGTGGAGGAATCTTTGTTAATGAAAGAGTAAATTTTTTGATAACTGATAATCTACGGTTGATACCTGCTTCTTTGAAGGGGGGCTGCTCACTTTTTAAGGAATTGCAAATTACAGATTCAAGTATAATGGAGAAGAAGCTAATACATTTCGGCACAGAAGAGGTAAGATCTACTTTGAATACTTGAGGAAAAAATGCGTTTAACCCTCAAACGTTGAAAATTTAAAGTTAAAATGCTTCCTTTTATTTTTAGACACTGAACTTGTTGAGAAAGCTATTAGTATCCAAGAATCCATTGACGGAGATTTGCTTCCCTGATGCTTGTTTAGTATCCAAGAATACGTTGACGGAGGCTTACTTCCCCGATCCCTGTACGCAAGCAGGTGTAAATTGCTCTTCAGCGATTAAACAGGAGTTGAACGTGAATGAAGAAGACAGTGAAATTACCTTAAATCTCATCTTGAACAGAGAAACCAACAGTGTTATATATGCCGATGTTGGGACAGATTTTGTCAATCAACTTTTGAGCTTTCTCACATTTCCACTCGGTTCTGTGCCTAGACTTCTTTCTAATAACATATCAAAGCTAGGAGGTTGCATCAATAATCTATATTCATCAGTGGATAATATGGGATTAGACCGTTTCAAGTCAGAAAACTGCAGAAATATGCAGTTGTTTCCAAAACTTACATCCTTCTATGGAATTGAAAAGCAAATACTAAACATGGAGGAAGTTACACCCAAACAATTATACGCGTCGGATGTTTGTATAAAATTCAGTCCTGATAATCAACGCACCCGACGCTTATTGTGTCATTTAGAATATACGGAGCAGAATCCCAAGTCAAAAAAGTTGATGACGGACATTGGCGGAGCTTTTGCGGTCGACTCCATAAGGTTTATGATTGCTGATAGTCTTCAAATTTCACCTCTATCATTCATCTCTGCCATTTCTGATGAAATGAACCTTCCCATTTCCGATCTTATCGAGATGAATGTGTGCCTTGATAAAGCCAAGGTTAACCCTCTCCAACTTCTTTCATTTTCTTTCATTAATTTATATATACTTACGATCAAATTTCTTTTCTTCGGAATGCAGACTCTATCGCTACTGAGTAATATGCTAATCTCCAAAACTGTGTTTACTGATGTTTTTATGTGCCAAATCGAGCAGACCAAAAGAAGATGATTTTTGTAGAATAATGCAAAATTTGTGGTACAAATGTTTCTTTCTTTGATAGACTTGTTTTTTGGTCACTATTACTACTTCTGTTATTCTATGAAATTGGGCTATTTCGTCTTAAAATTGTGATTAATTATCAACTCTACATCATTTCAGATTCAAAACAGAACCACTTTACTATAGATCCCATATAAATGATTGTAATATTAAATTAAGTATCAAGTTATGCATATTTGTTTATTCCACTAGTTGAGTTGCGCATATAATTATCCAATTATCAAGAGCACAACTCTTTTAATGAATACAATATAAAACCTAATGAAAGTTATTTCATCTGCTCATGATTTCCTGGCTAAATCAAATTACCGAACACCATGCATGTTCTTTATTAACCATCTTATTGGTATTATGATAAAGTGATTTATAACTAAGCAGCTGTATTTCAAAGTTATCAATAATTGTGATTAGTTTAATCTTAACCAATATATTTAGCCAATAAATATGATTATGCAGTTGCATTTTTTGTTGAACATTTCATTAGCACGGTCACTACACATCTTAAAATAAAAGAAGCAGAATTTTATGGATAGAAGCAAGGCAAAGATAAAGGCAAAATGATGAATAAGACCAACATCCCTCCACCCTCCTCTCTGATGAGTCTTGCTGGAACCCTTTGCAAACTGTCTCTCCTCTATTCAATAAAAGATAAAGAATATCATAGTGGCATTGCAGGAGCACAATATATTGTTCAGGCTGCAAGCCTCTTGCAAGAGGTTCTTTTTATTTCTGCTAGAAATATGGACTTCTGCAATAGAACAAAACAATGATTACAAATTTTTCATTTGACTTCTGTATAACTTGTTATAGAAGAAATAAATGCTCAAAATTTAATGGTTCAGTTAAGTTGAACCGGCTGATGTCATAAATATTTCAATTATTTTAATATAATTTAGATAATTGAATAATGATATATTAATATCATTTTTTATTGATTCAATAAATAATATTTTAATCTAAGACAGTACTTATGAATATTTTAAATGATTTTCTAATAAAAAATTTCAAATAATAATATTTTTATCTTTTTGTTAATCTTAATATCTGATTTTTCCATCTAGTCAAAATCAAAATATTAAAATTGAATGATATTTGAACCAATTGATTCCTTAAAAATAGGACAGCTTATCCGGTCCAACCCTGGTTCTGATCGGTTATTTGCAGAGCAGTTTTAAGCTTGGTCTGAACCGGTTGAGTAAATACGGTCAAACCTGAATATCCGATCTAATTTTTAAAACCATGGTTATAAAAATAATTATAAATTATATTTGAAATTCTACAACAAAAAAAAAAATCAAATAATATAAATGCTTCCTCAGCTGAAGAGACAAGGGTTTCAATGCATGAACTGTAAGGTTGCTCCAAATTTCTCTTATATAATTAAGTTCAATGTGTAAACTGGTCCAAGGACATATTCATAATAAAAAGCTAACGATTATAATTCCCATGCGTAAATACAAACAAATTACTTAAATTTTATGAAATACAAAGAATATTTTAACTTTAAGTGTTGGATAGGTAATATATGGCTATTTTCTGGGTCAATTATGTAAAAAACCCCTTGTTTTACTGTTACATCTTTTCTACTTATAATTAATTTTTATTATTTAACAAAAAAATAGTTTTGCTGAAAATAAAATTTCAATTAAATCTTCTAAAATATGGTAACTATAAAAAAGTGCTATATTTTTAATAGAAAAGTATATTTATTGAAAATTCATTTACTTACAATAGTTTTGAACATGTTTATCATGTAAAATAATCCTGAGCTCCAATCAATAACAATATCAATTATTTTTTTGATTGGGCTTAACATGTTAATATATGATCATCATTGCTCAATCATAAACATCGAATTGTCACCTTCAACGATTATCATTGGATTGTCTGACTGATGTTTTTGAATCACCACCGATGCTTTGCTACAATAGCCTTACCTCTATTGTCTCTCTTTGTTAGCTCAACCATCAGCGCTCAACTTTTGTGCCTAGTTTATGATTGCTCAACCAACAATTGACTACAGAAGTTCCTCATTCACCCATCCACAGTCGCGAGATAACATCCATTTAATTGCTATTTCTTAACTCTAATCTCATAATCATCGTCGCTCGAAGAGATGTAAGAAAATTCACTAAAGAGGGTTGACCAATCTGAGGTTGTTTGTTATAACATTAGCGTGTGTGAAAGAAGTCAAAAAAATTCCACCAAGAATTTTTGACCTATCAATGGTTGTTTTCCAAAAAGTTACACGGTGACGTTAACATGTATGGAAAAGGTCGAGCTGAATCACCGTGGAATTAATTATAAATAAATTGCGAAATGTCGGTTGTCACATGAATCCCAAATCAAAGGTAAAATTGGTATGTATTTAAGCTGTTACTGCCCTTTTGACATCAATTCTCATCCTCCTGCTGGGTGTAGAAGTCCAGCTAGGGACTATTTGTAGATAATTGATATATTGCTCCAAGAACTTGTTTAATTGTGGTTATGTCTAAGATGTTGACATGAGTGACTATTCAAAGTTGTAGTGAAAGTTGCCCTTGGTCTAAAGTTGGTTCTCATAGAGTTGATGTCTAAAGGATGGAATACTATCCAACCACAATTGTACTTAGGATGTTGACGTGAATGGACTTTCAAGGTTGCAGTAAAGGTTGCCCCACTCCTCCGAGCAATGCCTGGGAGATTGAAGCCCATTGGGAAGGGGTGTCCGAGAATTATCTCAGCTAAGGGTGATGACTCTTAAAGATCATGACGACTTAAGAAATGATTTTTATTACTCAAGGAGAACTTTCATAGCTCGTCACAGTTTATATTATGAGGAGCATCAATAAGATGAGGTTGTGTCAAGTTCTTTCTGAGCATCAAAGCGAAAGAAAACAAATTTGGATATTATGGAACAAAAGTGATAATACTAAAAATAGATTGAATGGTTTATCCCGAGATAACATTATATGTTGATTTTGACTTGATAATGATAAATTGGATAAAGTGTATCATCTGTCGTAGCTTCTCCTATTAAGACCAAAAGAGTAATCATGCCTTGTGCGCATTGATAGCCTCATCTATAGTGATTTATGCTTTAGCTAGATCAACGAGGTCAGCGTAAGAGTAAATTGTCTCCCAGATTAAGGATGTGTAGAAAGGTCACAAGGGAAACCCTCTAAGAAACTCCAACACCCCCCTCCCCCTCCCTCACCCCCCCCCAACTAGAATCAAATGGGCTTCCGTGAAAAAAACTTCGAAAGTATTCCTTAAGTGATTCTGTCTCTTTTTAACAAATTTCTGAAAGATAAGATGAGTCTCTGATAATTTTTTTTTTTTTACTATGAATGGCTCCACAAAGTGTCTTGTGAGTTAATTAAAGGTATGAAGAGTCCTTTAGAGGGAGTAGAACCAACATATTTACCATTTTAGAGTGTCATAAACACATGAAAAAGAATCACTGCAAAAGCTCATTGGATGTGCATGATGGTTTGATAATGGACAATATGTTCATAAGGGGTAGACACCGCATCATAAAAGATTAGAAGCATGAAGCCTGCCAAGATGGGGTGTTGAAGGATTGGCTTGAACAATGGGAGGCGGCCGGTTGGGATCAGGAGATGCATTGTAGGGCGTGGGTGAGGGACAGAGGGCATGAACCAGGTAAGGTTTGTGGAGCGGGCGTGAGACAATGAACTTGAACCAAGTCAGGTTTGGCTGAGATCACGAGACAATGGATAATAACTTGGGTTAAAGGCAGGTCAGGTCGAGAAGATGGTCAAATTGAGCTCGAATGCTCATGTCTAGTACACGTAACACATGTGATCAAGAGCAATGCCACACGCTCATCCATAGGAGTGTATGTGAGCTCATTTGTACACACCTGCAGGGCTTTGCTCAATTTTCTTAAGGCTATTGTTGTCTTTAAGTTGTTGATACCTTTTGAGACTCTCAGATTAATGTTTAGCTTCTTAAGTAAACAACATCTTCTGAGGCTTATAGCCCCTTGAGATTTTTGGAGTGTACATGTACCTTCTGAGACTCATAGTCTTCTAAAATATTTTTCTTGTACATGTACCTTCTAAGGCTTGTAGCCTTATGAGGTTTTGAGTGGTGACCAATGTTTCCGTTCATTTTTCTCTTTTTTATTTTAAAAAGGAGTCGCCAGCTTGTCGATCGTCGTATAATTCCCTCATTCGAATAAATCTCCCTCCCGAACCATATAAATGATTTGAAGAGGAGAGGAACCGAATAAGAAGGGACATACGACAAAGTGACAAACAAGAGAAAAAGTAAAACGTGGAGAGTCTACGTATGATAAACCTCGCAAGGATAGGTTAAGAATGTCCGCCCAAAC
>NEWO01000001.1:1169417-1188161 GCA_003013225.1 Phalaenopsis aphrodite
CCGCGAAATTGTGGTGCAACGAACGCCCTTTTTAAGTGGAATCAACGTTCCGGACTCACTCGCGTGGTCCGTTTCGTTATTCGGGGTTGTTCGGACCACTTTTTTAGTAATCGAGTCCAAAATGATAATTTACGCATTTTTAGCCCGCACACGAAGAGTTAACGACATGGACGTATTCCTTAGGTAATATAGACGTCTCGGACACACATAACATCAAAAATTGATGTCAACAACCAAATCAATCACTTGCTCTCATGGAGTTTTTCTAGTTAAAGCCATATCCAACTAACTTCCCATTGAGGATATCTCACGGGCGTGTCTTTCACAAGTATAAGTGAAGACTTGTGTCTGTCACTTACACTTAATGGGTCTTTCCAGTGAGAAATGCACCATTGTTGTCTTACCATCGACACTACCTCACTAATGTGTCTTCCAGGGTTATAAGTGGAAACTTGTATCTGCTACTTGCCCTGAAGCGTTCATTAGTCATGAATGTATGTACTACTAGCTTCACACTAAGACTATCTCATAGGCATGTTTTCTAGGGGTATAAGGGGAGACTTATGTCTGCTACTAAGAATTTTTAACCCATCTATGACCATATCTTGTAATGGAAGAAATCGATTGCAATCCATGAAGGATATACAACTCATCCTAAGTTGTATAGTCAGAGATTCTTAATGACTTTAACCTGTTATATATAAAATTGAATGAAATACACCAATGATATAAGACCCATCCTAGATTGTATAGTCAAAGATGCTTGACAACGTTAATTTTTTTATGGTCAAAGTTGAATGCAATCCACTAAGAATGCAAGACCCTTACTAGGCTGTATGGTCGGAGTTGCACGATGACGTTAACCCATTATGAATAAAGTGAATGAAATTCATCCAGAATGTAAGGTCTGTTCTAGTTGTATAGTTAGAGATGCTTCATGAAGTTAACCTGTTTTGGACAAAATAGAATTGCATCCATTAAGGATGCTTGACCTTTCATACGCTGTTAATCGAAATTTCTACTTAATAATCATAGTTTGTTTTAAAAGTGAACTATGGAAATACACCAAGAATTTTTTTACATATTCTAGGTTGTTAGTCAAAAATTGTGTTTAACGATCATAGTTTTTTTCGGAAAGATCAAGTCAAGTCTCAAAGAGCACAATTTAGTCATAATGAGGCATCAAATATGTTTTATATTTCTTGAATCAGGGGTGTAAGTTGAGATGAACCAAATTTTTTGTTGGAAGTATGTTGTAGTCATACTCAAGAATAATATTTGATAAATTTTTTTGTTGTTGCTATCAAATTTGTTGGTCCCAATAATGGTATTGTCTACACGGGTTTGGTTATTTTGTATAAAACAATGCATGTATCCAATATTGAAAATGTTAGCTTCTTGATCCAGTTGAGGAGAAACTCCAAAGATGAGGTTGCGTTGATAAAGCATTTTCTAGCTAGACAACTCTGATTAATAGTTGATCTTATTATCATGTTAAGATTATGTCATAAGTATCATTTTGAATTTGTGATGAAAATTATCCCTGAACCTGAAATTGGTTCTTGTAGACATGATATCAAAATGAAATGCAGGATGACTATCCCACTATAATCATGCCTAGAATGCTGACATAAAGTGAAGGTTGTCTCTGACATGAAATTGACTCTCATAAACTTGATGTCTAAATGGGATACTAGATGACTATACCATCATAATTGTGCCTAGGACGTCAACATGAACAAAATTTTGAGACTGCAATGAAGATTCCCCCCTTCACTGGTGGAAGCTAAAAAAAATTATCTTTTAGTAACTTTCACTTATTTTGATGAATGTGGAAAAAATAATAGTTCTCGACAATACTTTGTCAGCATGATGATGTATATCATTAGAAAACGAAGCAATGACTTGGTGCCCTATATCTCAAGATTGTGCCTAACGGGACTTCATTTCTCATTGACAATGCCAAATTGTTATGTGTTAATAAATTCACGATGGTAGAGTAATATATGAATATCTTAGTGATGTACAAAGATCCAACACACACACAAGAGAAATTGATAAAGATAACAAGAGTATTTACATGTAAAACCCGAAAGTGGAAAAAACATGGGACAAAGCCCAGTGGAAATAATTTCACTATGTCAATGTAGGTTACAAGATTTTGTCAGCCCTTAACTGGTCAAGATCAATATTACACAAGTGATGTGACTTCTGATAGTGGTGTGGCGTAACACATCAGAGAAATGTTGGTGTCCTGACGATAACCAATGACAACTACGGTAGCTGTGAAGGCAATGACAGTGCAATGGTGGTCCAACAAGAACTACATCGATCAGAGCACTGGTGGCTCGATGGTGGTGGGGGACAGACCATGGTGGTCAAGTGTCGTTGCCCCGATGATGTTTATGCTTAACAGTGGCGATAAGGCCATGGTGGAGCTTGAAGGCAACAGTCTGACAATGGTGGAAATTGATGACGATGACATAATACTAGTGGCCTGTATTGGTGGAGCTTGAAGGAGGCGGTCTCGTTGTGGCGAGCATGACAGCGGCGGTCGGGCACTAATTGTTGAGTGATGGCGGAGCTTGACGGCGGTTGCACCAGACACCGGTTGCCTAACGACAGTTAGACGGTGGTGGAGCTTGATAGGGGCGATTTGGTGGTAGTGGAGCTCAAGAATCCTTACAAGGTTGAATTTTCTTTCAATCTTCTCCAATTTGAAATCCTAAGTTCCCTTTCATGAAGGGAGTGAGAATCTAATAATAGATTTTGTGAGTGTGATCCTCTGTAAAAACTATATGAATCTGAACCACTCCATCGAACGTCTTGGAGCAACCCCTTTGATTCGATATTATTATATGAGCATTTGAGCATCTTAATAATGTCATAATCGAGCGATCTTAGGCTCGTTGAATTCGGCTTGATGAATGCTCAATTTGACTCTAAATTTGTCAGACTTAGAATCCATTTGACCATGGCTCATCATGTTGCGACAGTTAGTTTGACTATACGTTTGATGATATCGGAGCTTGGATTATCAATTCGTATTTGTAATTATTCCTTACCCAAAATGTTTTAAGATTCGTGCATGATGATAATATTTGAGGACGTACCCAAAGATATTAAGGGAATTGATACAACTCCAAAAGAATACTTTTCGTTAAAACATAAATTTAGTGCGACATCACGAAACATTATTCACTTTATCTACTACGATGGACCACTACTTTTCCTTTTCCAAATTAGAGCGTAAGCGTGTTATTTGTAACATGTGAGTTATATTAATGTTGGCACTTCAACTAAGTCATGCCCCATATATATATATTTTTTTCTTTTGAAAATTTTCTAACTTGAACAATCTAATAACTCCTATAAAATCACCCTTCATTTATCCATACAGGTGCCAAATATTCATATAAAATTAAAAGATTAATCTTTTATTTTATTATCATAAAGTTTATTCCACACAACAATGATCCATCTCAACATGAATGAATTTTCTTATTCAGGATCTGTTGAAAAGTAAGCATTTATATGTATATAAAGCAAAAATTTGCTTCTCCAAAGTTCTTTTGTGGCATTTATACTTGTTTTTGCACTTTCATTTATAAATGCAGTCATCACTGATTATTGAACATCAAATTTTCATTTGCCACTGCGACTTTAAAAAAAAAAATGTCTTTTCTGCACTTTCATTATTGAATGCTTGTAAAGAGCGGCCTGGTTTTGGAAATTTGTGTAGCTCGATTTTGCAACAGGACGGTTCCTATTCTTAATGCAAAGCTCCAATCGACACTATGTAATAGAGCCAGAAGTGACCATTCAAGTGTCTCGTAATTAATCAAGCCCAATCTTTCGATTCCCCAGCCAACATCGATTGTCGTTTACACAGTTATATATTGAAAGGCAAAGGTGTTCTATCTGCATTACAGACCTCACAGTACACCATGTCCAAGGTAAAGGTAAAATTTCTGATTGATAAAGACAAGAAGAGAGTTGTGTTTGCTGAAGCCGGTGGCGATTTCATTGACGTCCTCTTCAGCTTCCTCACTTTTCCGCTTGGAAGCATTGTTCGACTTATGGCCAAGCAGTCCGGACTTGGATCTCTCGATGCTCTCTACGAAGCTGTCGAGCAACTTGATGTCAAAATCCTGCAGACCGAGGCATGCAAAGAAATGCTTCTCAATCCTCGAAGCCCGACAGCAATAATATGCGAAGACTTGAAGATTAAAAACATTCATGACGTGAATCCAAGGAGTTTCTACATCTGTAATGAAAGTAATTGCTTGGCTCGCCCAACATGTTATTATACTTACGTGAAAAATTGTCGATGCATCTATTGTGGTAAACTAATAACTAACAGTTGGGTATGGTTCAAAGAAACTTTTGGCAATGGGGGAATCTTTCTCGATGACAAAACGAGCTTTATGATAAGTGATGATTTAAGGGTGATGCCCACTTCTTTGATGAGGGGCTACTCTCTTCTTGAAGAATGGCCAATTAACGATGTGCGTATCTTAGAGGAGAGAGTAATTGATTTCGGCACAGATGAGGTAATTAAGCTATTGATGAATATTTGATTACAAAAACTGAAAGTTTGAGGTTATAATGTTGTTTGATTTAAAATTTTCAGATGCTGAACTTGTTAAGGAGATCATTAGTGTCCAAGAATCCATTGACAGAGCTTTGTTTTGCTGACGCTACTGTGACAGCAGATGTAGATTGCTCTTTGATGGTTAAAGAAGAGAAGAGTGACGACGAAACAGTAGGTGAAATTGCTTTAAAGCTCATAATAAACAAGAAAAACAACAGTGTTGTATGCGCCGAAGTCGGGAAGGATTTTGTCAATCAGCTGCTCAGCTTTCTAACCTTTCCACTTGGCTCTGTGCTTAAACATATTTCTGATAATATATCAATATTAGGCGGCTGCATAAGCAATTTGTATTCTTCGGCAGAGAGTATGGACTTAGAGTGCTTCAAATCAAAAACACACAAAAACATGTTGCTGAATCCAAAACTCGCCACCTTTCATAGTTTTGACAGACAACTGAAGTTGGAGGAAACTACATCGAAAAAGTTACTCGTGTCGGGGGGTTGTCCAAAGTGTTACTATGATAATAAGCACAAACCTTGTGTACCTGCTCCATGCAAGCATGGTGTAAGGCAATCACAAATCTTAGAGCAGAATCCCAAGTCAGGGAAGCTAAGTGCGCATAGTGGGGGAGCTTTTGTGGCCGACTTTAGAAAGTTTATGGTTTCAGATAACCTTCACATTTCTCCTCTATCAGTCATCTCAGCAACTAAAAATTATACAAAGGTTTTACCCATTTCTGATCTTGTTGAGAAAGATGTCTACATTGGTAAAGCGAAGGTAAATCATCTCGATTTGTTTTAGTTGCATTTATGTGACTTTTTATTTTTAATTTTTTATTTGATATTTGTGATTGGGTTTTTGTTTTTGAAATGCAGGTTCTATCGCTGTTAAGTACATTGTTAATTTCCCAAACTGTATTAAGTGATGTTTTTCGTTCAAAGCTAATGCAGAGCTGAAGAAAACAATTATTATAAAGTTTGTAGCACAAATGTTTCGTTATTGGATATTCATATGACAAGCAATTGAATACATTGTGAATACAACTATTCAATGAAACTGATCTATTTCTCCATCTTGATCAAATGATTGTTTTAAAATTGTGATTAATTATCAAAATATCGATCCCATATTTATGATTAGAAAATTAAATGTAGTTATGGAAATTTGTTTATCACACTAGGATATAATTAGTACCAAACCCATTTTTATTTATTTAATTTCACTATTTCTTATGTCTTTCAAATATATATTATGTTAGATGTTGGCTCCTATATTACCCAACTAATTTATTTTAAATACAATTTATTTAATTATGTATTAAAAGGACCTAGTTGCTTTCGTTGAAGGTTATCACATGGCTTTACTGGATCAGAGGCTTCTGCAAGTCCTTTGCTCCTTTTTTCCTCCTGCTAATGCCTTGCCCATGATACAATTAAGTTAGGGTTAAGAATGATTCATATGTGTATTTATATCAGTTGTACAAATATGTAAAATGTCTAAGTTAACCTTAGAATTATTTACAAGTGTGTCACAAATGAATTCTATATTTAGCTTACAATTTGTGAACAGAGTAATGTTGAGATAATAAAATAACTTTCCTGTTTTGCTTTCTCCTCTTCTTCATTTCCTCTCTTTATCTGTTTTGTCATGGTATTAGAGAAATGTTTTCCTGCAGGCTTCAAAATCTCATCAATTCGTCTTCTTCAATCTCTTTTCACTTCACCATCTCCTCTCAAGAATCCCTCGACAAAATGAAGGACACTCATATTCCACCACCTCTCAAATTTTTGATGCAGAACATCAAAAGCTTAGCCAACAATCCCCTTATTTTTGAAAACTATGTTGTATGGAAAGTTTAAGTTAACAAAATTTTTATTACCAATGGTTTTGGACCATTTCTTGACCCCACTATTTTTCCTCCCCCACAAGAACATCAAGATTCCATAGGCACTATCACTGCAACCCTGATTATATCTTATGGAGACTAATAGATCAAAATCTTGTCGCTAGCCTCATCTCCATTATCTCACCCTCTATTCTTCCTTATATCTTGCACTTAACTAGCATTTTTGTCATATGGACTGCTATTGAAAAACGTTTCCAATCCTCAAATCGTTTAAGAGTTATTCAACTAAAACATGAATTACACAATGTTCATATGGACACACAAACTATGACCTAATACCTCAGTTCCATCGAAACTATTGTTGATAACATAGCTGAGATAGGCTCAAAGATTGATAATGAGGATATCATCATTTATCCTATGAATAGTTTACCCCAATTCTATCAATCGTTCAAAGCTTCCACTAAGTATGAAGATTTTTATTCCTTACTTTACAGTGAGGAAATTAATCAATCCAACAAAACCTTAAAGCCACCCATACCATTGCACTACTGTCTTTCAAAAATTAGAATAACTTCTCCAAAACCAGATTCTCTCCAAAGAATTCTCAGCAATCCACCAAACCAGTTATGTCTTACGACAATTCCTCTCAAAATTCCACCATCATATGTCAAATATGTCATAAGAATGAACATTCAGCTGATCAATGTTGGCATTGTTACATGACAACAATAGAAAATACCACTGCCGCTCTCAATGTTATTATTACAAACAAGAATCAAGATTGAGTTCTTAATACAGTGGTCACGACACGTATGACTCCTCATCTAGACAATATTCAAAATCCAACTATTTATAATTGTCTTGAACATGTAATGGTTGGCAATGGTCAGGCTACCAACATTTCTCATATTGAAAAAGGACTCCTGCCAACCTCAGAGCATAAGTTAATCTTGATTCAAATCTTAAGAGTGCCAAATATTTCTCATAATTTACTCTTTGTATCAAAATTTGTACAAGATAATCAATGTTTGATTACTTTAAATGCTAAGAGATCTTACAACCACCATTTCTTCCTCAACTTGCCATTATAGGCTCAGTCACCTGAAATTTAAGGTGCTTCGTATCATCAGCAAACAACCAACAAAGCTTAAAATTTCTACATGCAGTGATATATGTAATGATTGCTTACAAAACAAATGCCATAAACAACCCTTTTCAACTAGCAATACTAAGTATGCTTTACTAGAATTGCTTCACTCTGATGTTTGGGGGCCATTTTCTCAATCATCTATTGATGGATATCTTAATTTTGTCATATTTATAGATGCTTATTCTAGATATTGTTGTTTTTCTCCATTTTATGCAAAATCTGAAGTTTTTACTTATTTTATTAACTCGCACAAACAATTAACAAATAAGTACAGCTGTAATATTAAGAATTTAAGAAATGACGAAGCTACTAAATACAAAATAAATCAACTGTAAAGTTACTTACAACTTCATTGAATACATCATCAAATTAGTTTCGCTTGCACTCCTAAAGAAAACAAAGTGGCAGTGTAAAAATTACCATATAATTGAAACAGGTAGAACACTTATAAACATCACATATTTACCCACAAAATTTTGGATTGTTGTTCTTCAAACAGTCATTTTTGTTATAAATCGTCTACCCTCCCCAACAACAAACAATATATCTCCTTTTTAGCTTCTCAACAAACTACTCCTGAATAACATAACATGAGAATCATTGGTTGCTCATGTTTCCCTTGACAACAACCAGCCATGCATCACAAATTTGCCTCTAATGCTTAGTTGTCTTTCTGGGTTACAATAGCCATTAAAAAGGTTACCAATGTTATGAAATTCAACAACAACGAATCATCATCTCTAGACATGTTACATGCACTAGACAGGTTACATGCAATGAAACAATACTTTTATCCCAACCCGACATTTAATCATAACCTCCTTCCCTATTACGTCCCACTTTAGCAATTGTTTCCCCTCAGTACAACAGAAAAATCTCGGAGGTAAAAAATACCGAATGTCAAACCGTAGAGCAAACCCTAAAGGGCTTGATGCCGATCACAGAATATGAAACGTCGAATGAATCTCAAATACCAAAAGTCTTGATATTTGTGTTTGTTGTACTTGCCTTTTTGTGGTTGGGTAGTATGTTATGTGCATTATTTTCTTTCNTGATGAGGCTGAACACGAACAAACACATCTTAGTTCGTGTTCGGCTCATTAACTTATCAAACGAAATTAACGAGCCGAACACAAGCTTCTTAACGAGCCGAACACGAGCTGTTCACGAATAACGAGCCGTTTTGACAGCCCTACACAACATCAAATGCTCCACATCACTTTCTTTCTAAACATCATGTATAGATTTATGACACAAATATTTTAAGTAAAAATATAAAATTTCAGGCCTAGATATCTGAATACATAAGAATTGCATATCATGAATGAAATTTCCCACAAAAAAAAAAAGAAAAAAAAAACAGTTAATCCAAATTCATCAAATGGCTAAAGCCCAAAGCACAAAGTTATAATTAAAAAGTTTGCATACTGAAAAGAAATAATGTACATAACATAACAGCAATGGCTTAGTTTTTAACAGTTCTGGCAAGCAGAAGAAGTCAATACCCGAACCGATTCGCCCTGAAGCCTCTTAGAAGCCCTTCTAAACACTTCAAAAGACTCTAGGATCGCATCTGGTGCGCTCTTGACTGCCCCTCTCCCTCCCTCTCTCTCGCTCTCTCTTCTTCTTCTTCTCTTAATCCATTACACTAATCTTTAAATTTTAACTTGACACTACTCGAAAACTAATTTATTGGAACATA
Source organism: Phalaenopsis aphrodite (assembly GCA_003013225.1). Lineage (NCBI taxonomy): Eukaryota > Viridiplantae > Streptophyta > Magnoliopsida > Asparagales > Orchidaceae > Phalaenopsis > Phalaenopsis aphrodite. The sequence continues at coordinate 1,178,713 of NEWO01000001.1, forward strand.
TTTTCTTCACCAAAAGATTCAAAATGACCAAAATGCCCTCACAACATGAGGGAGTTTAATGGAATAAAGGTGAGAGATGATAGTAAGGGTATTTTGGTCATTTTGAAACGTAGCCCCAACAAAATTGGGGCGGCTACTACTGTTGTTCTAGACTTGGGGGAGCAACGGTGGACACACTTCCGGCGAGCGCGTTGCTGATCTGGTGCACCGCGGAGAAAAGATGGTGGTTGACGGCGGTAACGCTGGAAAGATTGAGTTTGGCAGAGGGGACGGCGCTCGCCAGCACCTGCATCCCGACTGTGAGGAGACAGCCGACGGGGATGGAGTTGTTTGTGGCGGTGTTGGAGCACGAAGCAGAGGCCGGTTGTTCTGCAGGGAAAAGGACGAAACCGGTGGGGAGAAGGGGAATGTAGGATGTATCCTCACCGTTCGTCACGAGTTGAACGGCTCCGACATCGATTGTCGCGTAGACGATAAGGCTGCCGCCCGAAGGGTGGGTGCAGCTCTCCTGTAGAAGCAGCTCCACCTTCTGGGAGGAGTTGCTCGCGGCCTACATGCCACACATGAAAAAAAAGTTCAATTTTTTTAACAGAAGATTATCTAAGTCTAACAGCTAAACATTGGCTTTTACATTTATATCAACTCAACATTTTTATAATTTTCTGTAAACATAGAAAATATGAAAAATATCACATTTTAATTTTTAAAAAAGTAAAATGAACCATTGGAGCATTTCATGCATGGATAGAATGAAATATACATACATACATATATATATATAATTGAAGTTTGGGTGAGATATGTAAATTATGTTTACAGTTGATCTGGTGCGTTTTATTTCTCTTCATTAATTATTCAACAGATCTTTGGAAACTTCAAAAAAAAAAAAAACATATTTGCTATGTGTTTTACAGTTCTATATATATATAACAAAACAATGCATTTTAAAAATTTGTACACTTTGGCTTCTTCGAGAAATAAAAGCGTCTGGTTTGACTCTTTAAGATGAATGGTAAGTTGGTAACCCTAAAGGAAAAGAGCCCAGGGCTAAGGGTTTCTGAACCCCAAAAGGAAGAAGTAATGCAACAGCTAGGTTGGACTCTAGGAATCAATCAAGAGCTCATTTAATATGGCATCATTGACAAGTCTGCTGCGCCATCCTCATTTTTGTCTACTATTTATTGGTGAAACATTAATTACCATCAATAGAAAGCAGTTATTATGGCTTTAATAGCTTCTATTTTGATGCCTTTTTTCTATCAATAGGTAAAAATGCAGTAAATTTTCATCTTTGTGCCTGGAAGATTACACTGTACATGATATTTTTTCCAGGAACTATAGGCAATTAAGAAGCAATGGCGGATGAAATTAAGAGAACAATTCCAAACTTCTAGTTCATGTTTAGAAGCCAATGATGTACAAACTTGATATTATGATTCAGCATAAAGAATTTCCATAGAAGCATGATTCTTCCTTTAATGTTTTCTCAAACATAAACTGCAGGTCATATAGGCACACTGCATAACAGTGTCTGAGTTCTAAGGGTAATTAATATATTCAAAATTTCATTTAAAATCTTAAATTATTGATGAAAATTAACCTTAAAAAGCCATGAAAATAGAAACTCACATTTACGCGTAGAAGAGACACGCAGTTCTTAGGATGCGAGCCATTTGCAATATGATCAATCTCGTGCAGAGAGTTTCCGCTCGACAAAGCGTCCAGCTGCACGTAAATCAATATATGAAAAATGTTTAATTTAAATATACAAAAGCTAGAATTTTTTGACCCTTAACTAGCCTTCAGCTAACAAAACTATATACATAATAGCTAAAAGCTTCCAAAACAAGTCGTTAAAACAGAAATTGCTTCACAAACTTCTTTTTTTATTTTAGTAGTTAAAACAGAGACTAATATTTAGAATATATTTCATAGCTTTGAATGACATCTTCATGTGTAAAGCTAAACTTCTAAGAGGGTTTTTACATGTCATCAGCTATACATTATTTTTTTTCAAATGCTGAATAAAAGGTTACAGTATTACGTAACCTAATGAAATTCAAGCCAAAGTATGTACAATCACAACTTCTGAATAAAAGGTTTAAGGATTAGATATGTAAACACAGAAAAATTGGGCAGTTGTATGCAAAAGCCCCCTTTTTTAATATAAATCTCCTACTTTTAATTGTAAAAATAAGAGGTTGATTGATCCTTAGATATACCTGAGACCTTCTCTGCTGATCAGTCAAGAGATCAAAGACTTGATGGTAAGAAAATGGAAGCCATGCGGTGGATACTGCGGACAGAATAACACCATTAGGCTGCCCCGGCAAAGTATTTTTTCTGGTTGTTACTCTAATTGTATCATCCGGTGAATCAGAAAGCGCAGTCCATGATTGTCCTCCAGATGAAGTAATACTAGCATAGAAGGTCCTCACCATTCTGTGTGATAGCTTTATTATGTTCTTCCTTCCCTCTGGTGTGGAGATTACTGATAATACAAAGTCAGCAAAAATTTATATTTTTTTTAAAAGATTGAATTTTGATAATCGAGGAAATGTCAGATGGGGGAATAATACCTCCCAGATCTGAAATATTTGTGGCCATTAAAGCTGCTAACCGTTCGCACTGTAGTTGTAAAGCCGATAGCCAGCGAGTTGCTCCAAATCCCATTCCACTGTTAATGAACTGAGAAAATATTTGGTGTATTGGCTTATCTTCCACCTCTGCTTGTTCTATCCACGTCACCTAAATAAAAAAGTTAAAATGGCCATACATCAAAGCTTCGTTTGTTAAACATTGTACTGTTCTTTTTCCGCAAGAGCATTACTGTGATGATTTTAAATTATTATTATGAGATTAAGGATGAAGAAGAGAGGTTATTTAGAAGCAAGGCAGTAAAAAAACATTACTAAACAAAATTGTTTTGAGCTAAGATTGCAGCGAATTGAATGTTGGAGATAAGAGGAGTTAATGCTAAATTGCAGAGCTTGTGGTTCATGGAGGGTACAAGTGTTGCGTTCGGCCCCAAGCCATTATAGGCCTCACTAAAGACATGTTCAGTACGCAGTAAATATGAATGTAAAGGCATTAATGTGCATTGGTCAAATAATATATTACCAGTATATTAGAATATAAGTTTAAACCCATATTTATATATATATACTGATCTTATGTTAAGAAACATGAAAAAGAGCAGAAAGTTAAGCTGTTTAATTAAATTAATTGTTGTGTGGTTCTTTAAGCATGTTTGAATTGTCCAACACTTGGCATGAAGTATAATAAATTGGATCTGCAGAGAATAACAGTAGAGACAAGACACAATTTTTCTTTGGGGTAGCTTTTTTGCTATTCTATTTTTTTTCAGAATGTTAGCACATTATTTGTTTGGCTTTTTTTATTCATTATGATCTGCAGATTTTTGTGAAGAGAAGGAACTTTTCAAAAAGATCAAAGTTTTTATCTGGCTTAAAAAAAAAAGGAAACGAGTTATATTACTTAGAACAACAGTTAGAAAAGTGAGTTTTTTACAATAGCTCCTCCACAGCTACTTCTACAATGAGCTGCAACCTGCCTCCCTCCTCTAAAGACTCATTGGTTACTTTTAGATAGTATAAGGGTTTTACAAAATAAGTGTTGTCAGAATCAATCACTCAGTTGAATGATTGTAGTTAATTAGATATTTAACTTAGACTTCAAAACTAAAAACTAAAAATAAAGCTCTAGTTTTCTTGCTCAAATCAAGATATATATATATATATAGAAGCATTTAGAAACATAGGACTTAATTCTTGTTTATTTACATATCTAAAACCAATATTTGCATATCTAAGACCTAAAGGTTAATTTTTATATATACATGTCACCTTCCCTAATAAGATGTATTTTAGGTATCAAAAGTTAAAATAATGATATTTCTTTTGCGACATGAAAGATTTGAGTTGTATAAATATAAAAATAAGTTTTTAGCTAGTGTTAGATATGTAAATACATAAGAATTGAGTGGTAGGTATACAAATGCCCCTATTATTCAACATTCCATGCTCTTCAATAAAAAACCAAGCTTTGGTGAAGTCAAGAAAAATAGGTCTGTTCACAACTTACATTTCTTGAAACTTTTAATAAATAAGCCAATGCTCAATAAGAATAATACTGCAACAATTTATTAAAAGATGAATAAAAAAACAATTTTGTTAAGAAAAAATACACCTTTGAGTATCCATTAGGCATGCTTTGGATGACGCAGCCGGAAGGCCTTCTCCTATACCGCATTAGGGGCATTTGTATGATATCCTGAAGATTGTCCACTGGAAAATCAACAACTGTCCACGTACCTTCTTCCACATTTTGCTGGCAATATCGAAAAAAATATGCCTCTCGTGTAGGCACCAGAGGAGAAAGAACCTGAAACTCTGCATACATCTAGCCCCCGGAAATCAATAAGTAAGCTGATGAATCAGTGCTTCTGATGGGGCTCAAAAGTGATGAGAGTTTATAAGTTTGATTAATTACCAGGTGAAGAGAGCCGCTTCCATTACCAGGGAGGCCAGATGTAATAATTTGAATTGTTTTTGCCTTGGAGACAATAGAGGGGAACATTTCCAACCATTGATTCTGTACATGTTACAAAGGCCATTGAAGAATAACTTCTTCAGTTTGTGATAGAAAACAATGCATGAATCATCATCATATATATACTTCTGTAAATTCATCCATGAATTAATGTAAACAAAAATGCCATAAAATTAAGAAATTGTAAAGATAAATGATCATATATTTTAGCGGGAGATACATAAACCTATAAAAAACATGATTTTATTAAAAAAATAATTAAAAAACATCTAAAAAAAACTAGGATAAGAATAATCATGATTCCTAGAACGAGAAGTTCGTGTCTGCTACCCCCACACATAAATTTTCAGCCCCTACATTAAAATCATCTGACATGAGAAATAACTTAAAAGTCAACTCTACTGATAAAAAGCAGAATTTCAGTCTACTGCTGGTATCAAACTTACAGCGTCCATGAATGCATCCACCAGAGTTATGCCGTTCATGATAACCAGCCCGGTATCTCTGGTCCCCTCCACCCTATACCCACCGCCACCCATCTGCTTCAATTCCATCGGCCATGGAAACAACCTTGCATGCTCTTCTTCATCAAGAAACTCCACCGCTCCCTCACCAACACCATTGCCGACTTTCTTCAACCAAAGAGGCTCATTCACCCGAGACATTCTCAGCATCTGTTCGGCGGCAGCCATGGCGAGCTCGAGAGCCAGAGGCTTCTTCCCTTCCATTATCAGCATGCCGGCGAAAGCGGAGTCCTCGTCGACGAGCCCGGAGCCGAGAAGCATATCGCAGCATGTCGCCGCAGGGGTTGGGGAAAGATCGTGGAATTGTCTTGAGTATGCTCCCATATCCAGGTCCAGTGATGGTGGAAGAAGCAGATTAGGTGATGAAGGTAGCAGGGATCGGCCGCCGCCGCCGCTCAACCTTCCGGCAATGCATGATAATCTATCGAGCTGTAAAGAGTTTTCATGCATACATCAAACAATAATAATAAAATAAGCTCAGAATATTTAATTTACAATTCACATCCAAAGGAAAGATGTAATTTTTTCTCAAAGGTTAGATGGATGAATTGTCTTGATTTCGGGTTTTCACTGCTTGTTTGAGTTGGGAGACTGACCTCTTCCTTCAAGCGAGCGTTCTCTATGCGGAGGTGGTGCTCGTCAAACGACATTTCGCCGAGCATCGCTGGCCCGCCGCAGTTAGGACAGATAACGTTGCGGATCGCCGCTTGCAGCCGGTAGTTCTCGTTCTTCAGGCTATCGTTCTCCGCACGCAGGATCACGTTATCCGACCTGTCCTGTTGCGCCTGCGGAGCACCACAACCAATATACATCCATGAGACTGATACATCTCCTTGGCCTATCTCAAAGCATATCTTATTTTATTTTATTTTAGTTTTATAATTGGAAACCAGTAAAAATATATTTGTTTTCCATTTTTTTTTAATTATATAGTATTATTTTCCACACGTGCAAAACAAATTAAGAAACGCGTATTAGAACGGCGGATTAGCATGCGCACCTTCATCTGTGTCCGGCGATTCTGGAACCAGAACTTCACCTGGCGAGGTTTCAGGCCAAGCTCCTGGCTTAACCTGAGCCGCTGTTTATCGTCCGGGTGCGGGCATTCCTTAAACAATCTGATTTTTTACCCGAAATGAAAATATTATTTACCTTTTCTAGAAAAACTAGATGCATCCGAAAATTTTCTTTTTTTTTTTTTTTTTTTTGATTTTTAGTCTTACGCTTCCATCTCCTGGATCTGCCGTGAAGTGTGACGGTGGTAACGTTTTTTCTTCGCCGGAGCAGAGTTCGACGGCAACGTTAGAGGTGGCGGTGTTCCGTCGTCGTTCTCCTCGCCGCAGCTTAGTCCTTCCAGATGCCCGCTCCCGGAGGCGCTCTCCATCTCCTCCTCCTTCCGGGCCTGCTCCTCCTTCTGCAGCTGGAATAGCTACAGTATCTTTTCTTATTTCTTTTAAAAAAATTTTAAAAAAAACGATTTTTGCTTACCGGCACCGTGGGAGGGAAGGAAGAGAAGGGCACAACGCCTGCCATGAAACCGGCTACGCTTCCAAGATTTGGGTTTTGGATCTGGGAGGAGAAGAATGGATCAGGGGATACCACGTTCCCTCCACCGCTTCCTCCGCCGCCGCCTATCATCGACGGCAGCACTTGACAATCTCCAAACATCCTCGCTTTATGTAAATATCCAAACAAAACTATACTACTTCTCTCTTTCACATCATAGTAGAAAATTAGCAGAAAAAAATTGCAGAGAAAGCCTGATGAGATCTTCCCGAAGAAGACTGAAGAGAAGAGTGAAGAGGAAGAAGATATGGGGAGTAAATACGGTGGACTGTTTCTCGCTGGCGAGGGGGAGAAAGCGCACTTCTTTTGTCCTATTTTCTTCTCGGGGCTCGATCCCTCTTCAGCTCTCCTGCCCTATAATTCAATTCCCATATCTCACCTCACTACTTCGTTCCGATTTTACCCTCGCTCTCCTATGCACTGTATTCGATTTTATTGAATTAGCAGTGGGGCTATTTACGAACTTTAACATTAATTCCCTGACGTAACGCCACGTGTCCAAAACGTCAATGGAGGAGGCGGCGGAGTCCTGGGTGCGTTTCGAGTTGAAAATCGGGCCTCCCAAAGTCAAAACCTCTTCGATCATTTCCACGAAGAAAAATCTGGGCCCACAGATCAGACGGTTCGGGTGTGACTGATTTGACTCCCTTCCTTCAATGAAAACATCCGACGGTCAAAATTGGAGTACGTTTCGCGATGCCGTTTCCACGAGAAAGCACAAGTTTTGGTCAACGCGAAAGCGGTCAACTTGCGAGGAAATATTATTAAATATTTTTAGTTATTTTAATAAGCACTTTAATTAATTAAATCCAATTAATATATATCTGGATTTAATTAATAAAGTTTAATCCAGTTTATACTATTTGAAGGCCGACTGGATTAAGGAAGACGAAATTAATATTTATTATTATTATTAACAAATTTTAGTTTATAAGATAGCAATCATTTGTTATTTTTAATTGAAGTCTGAAGATTATAAGTACTGTCGCATTTATTTCACAAAAGCAAACCAAATAAAAGTAAATTGCTTTGACTAAAACACAAAGTTTGACCGTCGGATCTAAAATTAATGGATGCAAATGTGAATGTTTAGTTAATTGAATCAAATTATACATGTAAACTATTTTTTAAATTTTGTACAACTTAAAATTAGTTTTTTTAAAAAAATGGATCTTAAAAAAACATATTTGGTTGATTTATTCACTTGATAAATTTACTTTATTTTTGTTTTATTTGGTTTGGTTCTGAACCATATACTATTTGATTAATTGGGATTTATTTGTTATTTGATTTTGTTTACTTAGTTTGATAAATTTTCAACCGATTTGACTGAACTGATTTTTTGCATGACCATAATCCAACTCCTCAGTGCTAGTTTTTGAACTACAAAGTACATCTCAATGTCTCATACATCAATGTTTCCTCAGTGTTAGTTAAGAAGCAATATGGTTACTTCCATCGAACTGACTCAAAGAATCGTCTCCTTCATCACTTCACTCTCTACCTTTCTCCTCTATCTCCAATTTTTACCACAAACGAACATCTCAAACTTTAGATTTTAGCTTTTACCTTTATGTCTATCCAACCTATTCCTCCTTGGTCCTCCAACTCCGTCAGAGTCATGTGCTCCTCCATTGCTCCAACCTTCATGGCAGCAGCTTCCTTGTCGCCAACTTCCTATGTTACTTCAACGATCTCTCCATTTTCCTCATATCATTAATCCTCTCAGATTTCCCTCTGATTTTCCCCCTATGCCTCTTCTCCCAACTCCCTTCTCTAGCTTGTCTTCATCTACTCTTGGTCTAATTTCCTTTCCTAAACTTTTGTCAATGTTGACTCTCCCCTCCAATATAATCTTCTAAAGTGAAGCTAATCCCCAACGTTGATTTAACCTATCCCCTTCAAATCATGCTCAAGACTGAAACTCTTCATTTTCGTCACTCTATCTTATTTCAGTAACTTATAATATGAACTCACTGCTTATTTTTCTCTCTTATTTTCTCTCCTTTCTTCAAGTCTATCCATCCTTTGTCATCTAATCCATACAAAAGCCATGTCCATCGGTGGTTTTGATAGTCAACTTGTCCTTCTCAATGCTCTCATTGTCATAACGACCATCTAAGCCACAACCACCAAGTGTTCAATGAAATGACTATTACAGATATGTTATCTTGGTTTTCACTAGTTGTAATGCACAATAGAAATGGAAATATGAATTATGTTGTTGGACTATGCCTTACTATAAACATGAAAGATCGTGACTATTGAAACAGAATCTAATTAAGAATTTTGAAGATATAACGTTGCTTTTATTTCTAACGAATAGAATTCACAATAGAAATGGTAATAAATTACAAATATTTAGTACCTCCCATATCATCAAACATCACTTACTAGACCTTGAGGGTAAGATCATTTTGAAGGAATAGACAATAATAATAATATAATATAGTGAGATTATTAGTCTTCTTTTATGTTAATAAGAGTAGTTAGCTAGTTAAAAGTTTAAAATATTAAATGAGTAATTTTTTTTTTACTTTTAAAAAATAGCTTCCATTTAAAGACATTAAACAAAATAAAAATCGAGGTATGCTTCTCATTTAAAATGTATATTGTTTATTTATTTCTCTCCCTCCCACTTCTTAGAATTATCTACATGTTTAAATTACCATTCATCATGATCCTACTACGGGATGTATCACTTTGTCCCACTACAAAAGTTCACACTTTGTGAAAATTGTTGCAAAAAGAATCTAGAGGGTTCTTCTTCGGTCTTTATGGGCCAAA
>NEWO01000001.1:1188301-1232888 GCA_003013225.1 Phalaenopsis aphrodite
AAAAGAATGTTGGCTCTGACGAGTCTATAGTCAAATTGAGCGTATTGACAAGATGAATACAACGAGCCCAAGATCACACAGTTTCGACATCATTATGACACTCAAATGTTATGTTTGATTGAGAGAAGTCGTATGAGCCTTCCGATCAAATTGATTCATATTCTTGCGCACATGAACTTTATAAATAAAGTCGCATCCCTCTCATGAGGGAGAGGAGAAGAGCTTAGGGCTTGAAAAATATCTTGAAAATTCAAGAAGGAGCTTAAGTCCAGCACCACTCCTACCACCATCAATCGCCACAAATCGTTATTGACCACCGTTGACCGCCGTCAATCATCATCGACCACTGTAGACCGCCACCGACCACCGTCGACCCCCGTCGACCACCACCTATCGACCTCTACCGATCGTCATCGGTTGCCGCCCACTCCTTACATCAATTTCATTAGCACATCGACGTTGTAATTCGAAAGACTTTGTAACCATTTTCCTGTCTGTGGGACAAAAGCTCTCTATACTCATCAACTTATTTCCCTTTACGAGCTTTTCACGTAAAACCTTCTGGTGTCACTATTGTTATTTTATTTTATCTGAGAGTGTATTGAAATCTTGTGCAACACTAAGCCGAGATCATCTATTACTCTACCGCCGCAAATTTTCCAGCACACATCAAATATGCTCGAAAATATTATAAGAAGAGTTTCATATGTTTATGTTAAATTCAAACTTATGTGGGTGATTTCATAATCTTATTAAAAAGTATGAATCAACTTGAAAGGAGTGAGAAAGTAAAAAAGGATATAAATTTGAGTCTTATAAAGTCATTATAAAAAAAAAATAATAATAACATAAGCCGGATATGAGTTTTCTTAATATGTTGACTTCATCCTCTAAGCTATTTGATTGGAGCCATAATGTTATACAAAGGACAAAATTGAGTCACTCAAATAAATTTACATAAAAATACTAAACAAATGCTTTTTTTTCGTTTTGTTGGCAAATAAATTTGAGTTTTTGCTAAATTTATTATATGAATTACACAAATGACCTCAAGTCGTAGCAAGCACATTGAATAAATTTAAAGTGCTCCTAACATCAAATAGCAGCTAGTGTGCCAACTTCAAGTGAGCTCAATTGTCAATATTGAGCATGACTTCTTCTAAGCATAAGTAATATGCCAAATAGTTGTGATAACTTGGAACTTCATGGTGTGATTGTCATATTTTAGAAAAGAAAACTTGCATTCTGAGAAAGCCTACGATACATTGATCGTCAATCGGTGTATCGTGACTGTTGTCTGGACGCAGCTCTGCATTGTACACAAATTTTTTTACATATTTTGGGGCAACTTTGATGTGATGACAAACTTAATATAATTGGTCGACTTAGTTTGAACTCAATTCATTATGATTGGCGTCATTGATGTAACTCAACTTATACAATGTTGGGTGTGCATTTAATCCCTTAGTTCTCTTAGTTTTTTTTTCCAAAATATCATAAAAAAGAACATAATGGAATAACAATATTGAGCAGATGTTATATTATTTGTGACTAATCGTGTAGATTTAATAATTAGGTAATGAATAGACTAATTCAAATATATAAATACTTCATGACCATCTTAGAAGACTCAATGTTTACTTTACCGCATAATAATAATATGAAAAAAATATGGCAATATATTATTAAGAAAATCACTACTTTTTATTAGAGAGCCTGAGAGCATGGCCCCTCTATGCCATCAAATAGAGCCCATGAGTCAGAATCAGCGCACTGAAATGTCATATTCAAGTCACTATAGTGTTGAAACCAACATTCAAAACCGCTTAAAAACAACCATTTTTCTGAGCCGTCACAAAGTAGTTACCAGAGCCCTGGAGCAATGGCACCAGACTTCACTTAAGAACTAAGGTCGCGACACCTAGGCTCATGTATATATATAGGAGACGAAATATCCCAATTTTTGCGAAGTTTTGACCTCAGCGCACCTTTTTAGGCAGCCAAAATTGCAAGATTTCTTGGGATTAGAGCAGATTTTCTTAGGGAGGCGATAAACCAGATAATTATACCTCTTTCGGAGACTCCTAAGGTGAGTTGGGAAGGCCACTTTTGACAAATTTAGGGGGAAATTTGGGAGCGGCTGGTTTAAGTTCTCCTTTCCCCTCATTTTTCACAATCTCCTCATTTTAACACTTTTGCGCCTCCTCCAGGAGCTGAACTCTTTTTCTTCCATGGAGCTAGGGTTTCTTCTTGCAGGCCTTGAGGTGGAGAGCTTGAAATAAATGTGAGAGCGAGAGCATCTACTTTCTCTTTTTCTTCCACAAGAAACTCTTCTCGTGCTCGCCTCTTTTTTTTTTTCTTCCACCACCATTTCATTTAAGTGTAAGAGGAGAGCTTTTTTTAGGAGAATGAGCTTGACTAGCAAGCAAGTAAATTTTCTTCTCTCCTACAACACAAGAGAGCTTCATCCAAGCTTGGGGAAGGATCGCTAGAGCGCTGCTAGAACATTGCTAGAGCTCAGAAACTTTTTTGAAATCTAGTCGAGCTCCCCTTTTAAAGGAGAGCTTATTCATTCTTTGGAAAATGAGTGAATCCGGGCTCGCCGAAGCTTCGACGGAACATCGCCATCTCTCCTACCACTACGAGAGCTTCATTCTAAGTGAAGAAACACAACATAAAATGTCATGTTGGAGAGATTCTCTAAAAATAATTTTTCTTAATTAGCCAGCCCTAGTATTAGATTTTGGCTAGGTTTTGCACGTTCGGTCACCCACACGAGGTGAGTTGGTCGGCCGACACTAGTCGGCATTGTCATACGCCTTTGGATTGATCATTGATTCCCTATAGGAAACACTAGATTAGAAAACTTTCGTTGGGCACATCCCATGTGAAGTTGAGTGGTTTGTTGTAATAAGCCTTAGATCTACACCTAAGCGGGTCGGACGAACGCGTCACCTAGGAGCCACACTCATATTCAAACTAATTGTGGTCTTGTAGAGTTGTAATTCACTAGTGATTCCAAATGCTCACTAAATCTAAAGTATTCTAAGGTGGGGAGTAGGTCCAGGGGGATCTCGTTTGAAAATGACAAGGATGATGCAACTATCAATCTCTTTTTTTTTCTCCTCAAAGATTCATTTCCTTGCAATTAATATGGGGATGTGAAGGAAGAGAGGTTCTGGTAGAAGTCGGCTAATAAGAAGAGGTATGCAATTCCTTCCTATTGGAAAGAGAAAAAAAGGAAAGGCGCTAGAACACTCGTTTGACTTCAATGTCATTTTAAAAAGACACTATCCTGCACTTCAAAGCCTCAACTATTCAAGGTTGATAAATGGAAAAAACTTTGTAGCTAGCCTATTCTACAAGATCATGGGAGGATTGCAGAATGAAAAAAATTTTTGTAGCTAGTATTGCCTTAAGAACAGTGAAGGACTTCTCCTACGAGAAATTAGAGGGTGAAGTTATCCACATTTCCTCGCTAAAGAAGGAGGTGGTTATGCCGCAAATCCAAGGGCTAAAACCCTAGGTGCCAATGTGAGATCATTAGCAAAAGTATGGCTTGATATTGTTTGTGATCACTTGCATCATATCATGTTGCATTTCACTTTGGTCCAACCAGTTGCCCCAACCCAATCAACATTACATTTTACCTTGACCTGCCACTTATGTTCGTTCGTCATTACATTTTGCCTCAACCGACCACAATAGTTTGGTCAGCGTTTCACTTTGGTGTGACCGACTATCGCGACCTGGTCGATCAACCACTTTGGTCTGACCGGATGACTCGGCTTGGTCTACCAATCTCTTCAATCCAATCAGCCACCTTAGGCTGATTGAGCTCGTTGCCTACGTTGCCCCAGGTTGACCACCCTGGTCGACTTAATGGGTTGAATAGTCAATTTCACTTATGTAATGTGTGCTTTACAAGTGCATTGTTACTGATTGCATAACTTTGCACTAACACATTCTTGTCGTGGATCTCTGTGCATATGTCCTTATATGTTCACAACGAATACTCATGCCTCCCAATGACACATTACTCCACATTTGCTTCATGACATCTTCATGTCACTTAGGACCATATCATAACTGGTTCACACTTACTCTTGTGCACTTATACAAGTTTATCTGGCATGGCATGTTTCATGTTAATGACTCGTATACGTGAGTTTGTTTGCATTCAATTTTGTGTTTCTCACACACTTATCCCTCGCATTCACAATTTATGTGATCACTGAGTCAATTAATTGTGTAATTCCATCTAACGATAATTACATCCCTACCTTCCTATGACACCTCTCTAGATAGTCATAGGCACATTTCTCAAACTGCTGTCTCCACGACATGCCCACTCTTTCGAGTCATACCTCCACGACATACCCATCCTTGAGTTGTTGCATCCATGGCATGCCCACTCTTTCAAGTCACTGCCTCCATAACACACCCATTTTTTAGAATGCTGCCTCTATGACATGTTCACCCTTCCGGGTCTCTGCCCCTACGACACACTCATTCTATGAGCCGAAAGAGGGGCTACACATTACAACAAAATATTTTTCTATAAAATGTGGCTGCCCGTTACAACATAAAGATAACTTGACTAAAGAACCTATATTACAACTTAAAAAGAGAATAATAACATAAAAAAATATATAAATCTTATTTTTATAGAACTCATCATAGAACAATAATAGAAGAAAGCCACCAAGATTTATATTCCATTACATATTAATAATGTCTTACATTATTCAATTATTATAATTTTCTAATGCAACTCACTGCATATTTATATGCACTAAGGGATATATTATTACAAAATCTTATAAAGTCGAATAAAATTTTTTTTTAAGATCATCATGATTTGAAAACATAGTTGATATTCTTCTTGCTTAATTGAGTTTTTTTTTTAATATAAACTCTAAAAATTTTCTTCATTGCATTGAAACCTTAATGAAAGGTGAAGAGATATGATAAAATATTCCATTCTTGATTTAAATTTATGACCATCCTTTATTAGATCATGATAAATTTCTATAATTATTTGTATTATGATCAATATACTTTCCAATTGCTCCACCTTTAATTGAATATATTGGTAGCATATCATTTTCTAAAAATGAAAATTTTTTCCATATTTAAATAATAAATTAAATGAAATTCTTTCTAAACTTAATAGACATTCATAATATTGATAGCAATACAATAATTTCCACAAAAGGATAGCAAGGATAATGCATATCTTTTTTTTTTTTTTCAAATTTCAATCATGATACTAATTCCTTATAGGATAATGATTCCATTTGGAAGAAGATTCAAAGTCTTACTAAACTAATAAGTATGCTTCATACCTATCAATATAATTTTTTTTTACATTAAGTCTAGTTTTCTGGCACATTCTATCACACTAAAAAAAAAATCTACCCTCAAAGTTAAAATACTTTTTGTCAGTTGACATTATTGTGCTCCTTTTGTTGAATATTTCTTCATGTTTGCTTTTTTAGATTTCCCTTCTCCAACTATCTCTACTCTAAAAGAGATAGAGCGACAGAAGAAAATAACTAAGATAAACAAATACTATGAAAACACAGAAGAGTTGATACAATTGTGATGTGTAAAATAATTCTCTTAACATAAACTAGAGAAGAACGGTCCAAAGTAAATCGACCTTGCTCATCCAGAGAAAATATATATAAAATGATTTTCAAGATTACTCATATCTAAAACCAACGTAAAATCAAGTTTATTGTATTCTAGGTTCAAAGAGAACTCCCACGACAATATATCATCTTGGTCAATTACATCCACGGAGATACCCAAAATGACTCTCAATAAAGGTATTGTGTTTGCTTTTATAAATAACTCTTAATAATAAGGTACCGTAAAGGGTTTAGACATTGCAGTAGGGAAATCTCCTGCTGTCAAAGAAGAAAGCTATTGGATAGATGGTGAATTACTATAACCTGATATGTATTTTATCTCCCAACAAAAGAGGGCATATGAAATGACTATGAAAGATTCGATGAAAGTATGAAGGGACAAAAGTGAGTGCCAATATGTAGGTAAATAAATCCAAGATGTGTTATGGTCAAGATTTTATGGATTGGTCATCCTCAAATATTTAGACCTTGACTCATGGATGCAGTCAACCAAACATGACGACGAAGTATCTATCAACAACCCATGAGTTGCATCGTCCAAAATAATTCAATAGACTTAAAGTCATAACAAAGAGATGTCTAAGCTCTTATGTCTTTATATGGACAAAAAGAAAAGTGTAAAAATAATACTTGTAACAAAGCCTAAGGAGCAAAATGTAATGAATGACTTGGCTAGAAAGCCAAATCAACCCACAAATTACATACTTCTATCTGAGTCAAAAAAAGTCATTGATATTCTAATCACATCGGACAATCTCTTAAGTGAGAAAAGCTTATGTTGGGTTAGTTAGATTGGAAGAGCAATGATACTCCTCCTCGAAATATATAAGTTATCCACGATCCTTAAATACGAAGGCTCTATTAATATGATCAGGGATATAGACAAGTAATGTAACTCATTTTAAAACCAGCCTAAAGGACATGCAAAAAAATAAAGTAAATGTTTTAAAATTGGTTGATATTAATCCTAATTTTATGAAGATTCAATTTTATTAGGATTTTTTTTTGTAGAAAAAGGGTTTTATCCTAATGAACATAAATCATAATAAAAAAGTGCAATTCTGCAAACATAAAACGAGAGCCCAAACACCAATAAAATAAATAAATAAATAGGATGGGTGCCACTGGGTTGACAATATATCGCATAAAAGGAAAATAACAAACAAGCTCTCAATAATACATGTTTGATCTGAGATCAATACAATAAATAAATATTAGAATTCATGTACTAAACAAAAGAAAACTACTCGCGGCCCCTACCACATAATCTCAGCTCAATGCTCTTTAGGGGCTCATGCTCATACATTATTTATAATATAGATACTTTTAGACTTTAAAAGCACATAGAAAAATGTCTAAAATAAGGACATGACTTGCAATAAAATAGTTACACATGCAACGTGAAATGAGACATGTTTGAAGAGTGGAGAACTGAGCAAGACATGCGAAACACGCTTTAGATTAAAGCTTAATTATTTAAGATCCTCCACTTTGAACATGGCTCACTGCAAGAAAAATGCATGTATAAAAATGCAATGATTAATAAACACACCAACACTATAGTTGTGTATATGAAAATCCTAACAATATTCTAACCCAAGTTTTAAGCAAACATACAATGTGTTGTCTATTTAGCACCTATGTGACAATTATGTAATGTAAGGCTAAAGGGTCTTCCCATTGAATCTTGACGAGGTCACCAAAATTGGCCCCATCCCGAGCAACTGAATGAGCTAGCACTCATCACACTAGTGACTAATGTTTACTGAATCCTATGCTTGAAATGATCCTAAAAGATCTAATAGTAATAAGATAATTCACAGCACCTCTTTGGTCAAGCCAACATCTGATGTTCAATTTTCTTTTACCGCCACAGGTCATAACTAGGGTTAATTGAACTAATTATTAATGTGCTAACTTATGAACCTAGACCTATATATAAAAGATGAGTGAACTCATTCGGACAAATAAGCTATATGATGCATGAAAATGCACGATGTGCATAAATCTTGTCTTAATGACTTAACTTTGAAAACACAAACACAAAAATCATTATGCAATTAATGAAATGCAAATGCAACAAATGCAATAAACACATGCCTACAAATGCAACACGTACAACATACAACAAAAATTCATAAAGGAAATCAAATGATCTAAGGCATGTGATTGTCTATAAAAATCAAACACATATTTGCAAATGCAGGCCTTCAAATCATAGGAATGCCACTACAATTTCACAACCAGTGTCACCCTTCTGACTTGGAAGAAAATGACATGATGTCGCAGGTCTAGGAAGCAGCACCATGAGGCCATGAACTTTAATCCTTAGATCATATGGTGGGCTATGCAAGCACACTACATCTAATACACACTGCAATGATTAATTAGGGGTGAGACTCTAATGTGTGTCTTAATGCCTCACCAGGTGGTTTCAGAGGTTGGAAAGAAAGGAATGGGACTTATATTAACTTAGTTGATAATGTTTGGCTCACTAAAAGTCCATCAAGTTTAGTTGATAGAGTCAGGAACACCATCTCCACAAGGGGGAGCAACGAATGACCCGAGATAGAAATCCCAAAACTCAACAACCAATAAAGGTTCATCAATCTTGCTTTATTCGACGTAACTTAACCAACCTTTTGAACTAATAAAAAGGAAAAGGCTGCCACCTTCAGAAGGAGGTGCAACAAATAGTCCAAGTAAAAACCTAAGCCAGAGTTCTATAAAGGTTTGCACTTAAAATTGCTCTAAAAGATTGCTATACTTGGCTAGACAACCAATAAGCATATGGCCATTGCACGACAACATATGTGGTGCACAGGATATGAGACTATGAGAATGAAAATTCTCAGGTCAGCACCAGGTTCGACGCCACCACTCAGTTAATAGAATCAAATGATAAGCTAAGAGAGCCAAGGCTTATGACCATATAACTTTAAATATCCTTGAGATTTTTAACTCAATGGGGCCCATGGCTCGGGTTCATGGCGCCGAGATCAGCATCGCGGCTCATGGCTAGAATAACTTTTAAGTCTGATGGAGGTTGCAACACAGCTGAATAGTGTCATGACCTTTCTACCAAAAACAAGGTATGACATCACGACACTATGCTAACCCGATAAAGACGGTACCACAACATTGTGAAATGATGTTGTAGCATTCTTGTGAGAGCTATATGAAATTGAGGCATCAAGAGGCAGTGTTAAAGCCCTGACCCGAAAAAAATAGACATAATGTCATGACACCAAGGCCCTAGGGCTAGAACATATAGGTTTTTATCACTTGAACGCATAAGGCAAAATGGAGAGATGTTGGGGAGGGAGCCATGCCTAATGATTTCTTCTAACAACAGTTTATCCTAATCACTAAAAACACCCTAATTGCTCCAAAAAGAGAGAAAGAAAAAGGGAAGAGGAAAAGCTCACCTATGTGATGATTTTAGAGAATTCTTTAGTGTTCTTAGCTCCAATGTCGCTCCATGAACACTTTGGCCATGAGCCAAACCATCTCAGACAATGAGGTTTCCACTAGAATAGGAGGAAGTGGAGGAAGAAGGTAAAATCTCTTAGTTTTACCACAAGACATCGACAGGGTATGGTTGGGGACAAAACTTCAAACCCTCGAGCTGCCTCTTTTAAAAGGCAAAAAGTTGGTATGGTGCCACGATGCCAAGTCGTAGTATCGCAGCACCAGGTCATAGAGACATGGAGCTACTCACATGTCGCTTGCCACATTAGCCAACAGTAGAATGGCCGCACCGCATCTCGATAGGTACATATAGCTGTCATTTAGTACTACACCATGGCGCTCAATAGTGGCACTACGATGTTACTAGCATGGCGAATGCCATGTCAGCAGACATGACATAAGTCGTGTCACCAGTAGCTAACACATGTCAAATGGGGATGACATGAGCGTCATAACTTCAGTACATTACACATATGCACTGCTTATGTGGCAGATATTATGTAAGTAGACATTCACATTCAATCATCTACCACCCTCAGAATAAAAAAGTTAACTTTGGTGTCATATGTTGCACTACTAGCACCACGACTTTGCCATGTGGCAATGAGGTTCTACAAGATCAACGATTTATAAGCGATAACGGTGCAACTCAATTGTTGGCACCACGATGCTATTGATCAAACCTAAGAGTGTAAATATGGGGGTAATCCCAACACCATGGCTCTCAGAGAGGGCACTAAGGTGCCATTGGTGAGTCTTGCTACTCTGCAAGGCAACACTACACTGTTGCCATGCACCCTTATTTTAAGAAATTAATTATATAATTTAAAAAGAAAGGTAAATTTATTTCCTTCCCTATTGAAATAATATAATTAAGTTGAATTCTTTTTAAAGATGGGACAATCATGATTGTGCTCAATTTATATCACAATGATGATGGCAAAATTATAATTTATGAAATATAATATATTTTTTAAAAAATTTGTTGATTATTGAATTATTTCTAAAAATAAATAATGAGAATAATGTATGTCATTTTCTTTCATATTTACATCATGATGATAAATCCTTTGCCAAACTAATAAATGTGCTACCAATCTGAGTATTATCATAGCCTTCTTATTCTGTATAATAATGAAAGGAAATAATTAAATTTGAGTTCAGTTTAAATCATTTTAATAAACGATATAATAATGCTTAAAACTTATTCAGCAGAACTTTGAAACTCAATAAACAATATAATATTGCTTAAACCATATTCACTAACTTTTAGTTCTTTTGGGGGCGAAAATGAAGCTTTCCATTAAAAACTTTGCCACATGTGTAAGGCTTGTGGAGGAGTTGATGGAGAGCTTTCTCTCCAAGGAATATTGCATCCTAACAAAGGAAGTATTTATAAGGGTGGATGGAGTGGTCACATCGTCTGTAAGGTGAAATTATGACGACATGATCATTTCATCCACCCTTGTAAGTACATACTTATAAAACATGCAATATATTCTGTCAAAGAGAACACGAGGATTCAAAAGACATCCTAAACACTAACGAATAATTTATAACATAGTTGACATTAAAACTCAATTTCCCCAAAAAAAAAAAAAAAAAAAATTAAAAAAAAAAAAAACTTTGCCATAGATCGATAAATGTGAATGAGAAATCACCACCAATAGAATATGCAGCAGATATATTTGATTACTTATGGGTATATAAATCTTTTTTTTTTATGTGGGGCATTTACATACATATCACCCAATTCTCATGTATTTGCATATTTAACACCAAAACTTCAATTTTTACCTCTGTACCTCCCCCAAATCTTTCAAACCATATAAAAAATGTCATTATTTTAACTTCTAAACAAAAAGTGAAATACAACTTTTGTTTCACACATAGATACGGCTGCATATATGTAAAAATCAAAGTTTAGATGTATAGAATGGCATATATATAAAAATTAAGGTATAGACGCAAGATATGTAAATAGATATAGTGATTTGCATGTAAATCTTCCTTTTTATATTTATATCCAAATTAATTGGTGGTGATCCGGATCAGAGCTGAAATCCAAAGAAGAATTCTACGAACCACACATGCTGCAAATAAATTTACAAGCCACAACTCAACAATAAAAGTGCGAGGAAAGGAGATGGTTTTCAGGAAACCAAGGAACGAAAAGTCGGCCGACAATCAACAACTTTTTTCTTCTGTACAAAGATCAAAACTTTCAAACTATCAACAATAAGGTCCAAAAAATACGCCTTTCAAACTCCATTAATCACAGATTAGAACAACACTTCATCAATTCAAAATAGAATTTATCGAAAACGGAGAAATACAGAACGAGATTTCAAAAACAAGAAGGAAAGACGATATTTTTAAAGCAGGAAATCTTGTGAAAAATGTAGAGAAATGGAGTGAGAGCGAACCCACCAATTCTTAAGCCCAAGAATTATCAAAAGCAGCGGATATGATCACCTGTGAAAACTCTTTAAAACTAATGCGGCCGTCGCCATCGGAGTCAGCCTCTCTGATCATCCCTGTGAGCTCATTGGCGGTGAGGGCATGGCCGAGTTTAGCCATCGAGTGGGCGAGATCAGCGGCCGTGATGAATCCGTTCCCGTCCCGATCGAAGATCTGAAAGAGATGCTGGAGCTGTTCTTCCGTGTAGGGAGACTTTTTCGATACGAGATCAGGCTCCACAAGGGCAACGAACTCTGAAAACTCTACCAGGCCATTGTTATTCTTGTCCGCCGTCTGCATCAGAGCAT
Source organism: Phalaenopsis aphrodite (assembly GCA_003013225.1). Classification (NCBI taxonomy): domain Eukaryota; kingdom Viridiplantae; phylum Streptophyta; class Magnoliopsida; order Asparagales; family Orchidaceae; genus Phalaenopsis; species Phalaenopsis aphrodite. The sequence continues at coordinate 1,200,198 of NEWO01000001.1, forward strand.
CGAGCTGATCGGGGCTTGGTTTTATGCCAAGGGATCGAAGAAGGGAACCTAGTTCCAGCGGCGTCAGGCTCCCGTCGTTGTTCCGGTCGAAGGAGCGAAAGATCTCCCTTAGTTCTGCAAGCTGCTCGTCATTCAGCTTCGCAGCATCGCCTTCCCCACCGCCGCTCATTTGTTTGCCTTTCCTATGTCTTCTTCTATATCCGATCCGCTCTGATTCAATCTACAAAATGTTAATGCTAGAATTTTCTCTCATCATCCCTTTCCTACTTTGATACTCGTCACGATTTGTATGGAACGAAGGGGAAATCGATCGATTTGCTCAGAATTGAATTGAGGATCGGAAAAGCTTTAAGTGAGGAGATCGAGAAAAAAATCGATTGAAATTTGGTCCCGATGATCGGGTCTCGTGCTTTGTTTTAGGTGTGTTCCCTTCTGATCAACAAGAGAACGAGCTTCCAGATCACAACAGTTCGATCAGATCGGGAGGAACAAGATGGGAAGATAAATGAGGTTAGGATTAGGGTTTGATGATCTCGTTCTCTTCGCCGTCTGCAAAAATGATTGGGCGGGGTTCGGAGTTCTAAAAATAATAAATAAATAAATTAACTAATTGTTCATCTCCTTCGCGACTTCGTCCGATCAATACTATCTCTACACGTGTGAAGATAAAAACAGTAGAAAAGGTTATAAAATAGGAAAAAATTTCAGCCAACACAAGTGGAATTTTTATAGATAGTTTGTAATTTTTATATATTAATATATCTACCATATATTAATATATCTACCATCTTAAATTTACGACAACATAGAAACACGAACATACATATTTTTAAGTTCAAAATTAATAATAATAATATTTTTAATGTGACATCAAAAATCAAAATTTTATACAATTTAGGCCCCGTTTGAGGCAGCTTATTTGGGCGTGGTGGCGGAATTTTGAAAAAGCCGCCGCGCTGTTTGAATAATGCGTACATCGAGCGTTTTGGAGACGCTTCGAAACGTCGTTCGCCAATTTCTTGATAGGAGGGGATGCGGGATCGACGCCGAGTCCTGCGTCTCCTTCTTGTGTTTGGGTAACTATTCCTCTCGTGCCCTTTTTGCTCTGCCTCGCCCTTGCTCTATTCCGATCTTTCTTGTGGTCCTTCACCCTTGTGGAGATTGCACTGCGATTCCATCTCAAGGTTGTTACTTCACCGTCGTTGGTCCTTCGTCCTTCCTTCGCCTCATATGAGTTATGTTAGGGTTTATCGAGGTGGAGTTACAATAGTGTGATTCTTCTGCTGTTCTTTTTCTAACGCGGAGTTACAGTGTAATTTTTTAGTGGGTTTGTGTGAAATATCTTAAAATTGTGTCTTTGCATCAAATTCGTATATCAAAGTGAATTATGAAATTTTCTACTAGGTTTTTCCAGTGGGTTGGCAATTCTCACTGGGAATATTCGGTTCACTCTCTGCTTGGCATTCTTTAGAGGATCCATTGATATATTTTTGTTTGAGGAGACGATTCATTGTAGATCGATTGATTGTGGCAATGAGCCTTTTCGTTTGTGGCAACTGTGTGGATAATGCAGTTCAAATGTGGAAAATGCAGTTAAAATGTGTTTCCTCAAAGAGTTGCTTCCACATTGGCTTTGCATTATAATGTTATAATTAGGGTTGTGGCACCTAGTTCTATGTTAAAGTTGTCCATGCTTGTGCCTTTCGTTTGCGTCTCATGTTGAGGTGACAATGCTTTTGCTAAGGGGAGGAAGAAATTTTTTTATAAGTAATATGTTATTGTTACAGAAAAAGTTAAAGGGGTTTATGCTTATGCCTTATGTGCCCTTCTCAACCTCTTGGATTTCTCCATCAAAGAACAATTCACTTCTATTTTCTTCTTTATTTTCTATGTTAGAAATGCGAGGAATGTTCCCACATCATTTATGCAATATGAATTTACTGGTATTTGAATTGTTCATGTTATTTGTGTTGTTAAAGAGGGGAGGAGGAAAAATTTTTGCTGAGAGGAGGAAAAATGTTTATAAGTAATATGTTAGGCTTAAATTGTTACAGAAAAAGTTAAATGAAGGTGCTCATGCATGTGCCTGATGTGCCTCTCGGATATGGCATCTCAATAGAGCAGTTTTGGCTTTCATATGGTTGAACTTATGTTATGTGCATCTCCTTACAAAAAAAGTTAAATGAAGGGGCCCGTGCTAGTGTCTTATTGTGGTGGCCATCATGACACTTCACAACTTCTTCCGAAGACATCCCTCTCAATCAGATACATATTTCTCTTTGGTTGATGACGATCAGCTACACGTCACTCCAGAACCTTCAAAATATATGGTTGGCCAATCATTACCTGAGGATGAGATCGAGTCAAATGAATTTGAAAATCGGGATGGTGAAGGTGTCGTCAAGATGGTTGCTTTGAGAGATTATATCGCAGATATTATTTCTGGATGTTGATTCAGCAATGTTTCTTTATTTATTAGACTCTAGATTTATATATGATGCATTTGATTGTAAAATGAGTTTGAATATTATGGTTCTATTAAGAATTTTTATGGTTTTCCTTTCTCTTTGTCTAGAATTTTGTTATATAAAACTTAGTTTAATTTTATGATCTGACAAATGATTTATTTTTTGTTGTTTTATCTCAGTAGCGGCATGAGCTTTAGGATTTCATGCATCACCCGAGTTGTGTTATGTTACTGTGAACTACCGGCTCCCTTACTCATGTCACGCCAGCCTCATAGTAGTGAGAGGCACTTCTATGGTTGTTAGAGACGTGTTTCAGCAGAATGCGATTTCTTTCATTGGGCAGCCATTTCGACATACTCCCTGCCAACAGTGATTATGGCATAATGCTCTCCTATGAGGACAATGTCGCTGAGGACAGACGACGTCAGAATTTTAAATTGAACATTTTAATATTTTTACTTTTAGTTGTAATTATATTTCTTCTTATTTTATTTCTTCTGATATTCACGAGATAGTAAACAATCTATTTTATTTTTTTAATTGATCTGTAACAGTTTGAGGCTTATGTTTTGTTAATTATTTCTCTCATACAGTTCTGTTGCAAACAGTTTCACTAAACAGAGACAAAATGATCATTTATCCAACAATAGTTATCAATAAACTATTCTAAATAAACATCCCCAAACAGCAAACTAGTTTATTCTAACAATCTACAGATTATCAAATTATCAATAGATTATAAATAATCAACATTTGCCCCAAACAGACCCTTAATATTAAAATTTAGGGGCAATTGCATACAAACTACACAAAATTTTCTATTTACAAATCAACTTCTCTTTCATCCTTTTTTTCGAATATCAAAATTCACGGTAAAACCCTTATCCCATATTTTTTTTTTCATTTTTAAAAATTCGCAATAATTCAATCATTGCAAGCTTAAATACATTGGTTCGATGGTTCAAAAAAATTTCTTAAGTGGCTAATTTATAAATATGAAATTTTCATAAGCTCTATATTTAATTATCCCTAAAATTTAATCATTATATTTGTAAAAATATAAGAATTGTATGATATTAACGTAAACTTTTTAATTTTTTTAGTACATAAATTCATACTATCTAAATCAATTTTTAATCATCTAATTTTCAATGGATATTATCCAAAAACTTCTTCAAATATAACAATTAATTCATGCAAAACTCCGAATTTCATCACATCCATTTATCATTCTCATTCGTCCTGCACAAGAATAGTGGAGCGGTTTTATTTCAAAGAAAATTTGTCAGACAACAAGACCAAAGAAGAATATACAACAATACATAAAAAGAGAAGGGGACAGTTACATACAGACCACCCAAAAACTTGCTATTTACAAATCAGCCACCCTCCTTCATCAACTTTGCAAATTCTCACTTAAATATCAAAATTCATGATAAAACCCCAACCCATATTTGTCATTTTATCAAATTCTCAATAGTTTTATCACCGCGCTTAAATACATAGATTTTAATTTGTAAATATCAATGCTTCGGGTGGTTTATATGTAAACTATCGCAATAAGAAAACAAAGCAATTACTAATTTCGCTGCATCAGGATAGCAATATCCTGGCGGAAAACACCTTCATATCTGTTGAATCCATTCGCAGGTTTTTGATATGCATTGCCAGTGAGCTGCCTGAGCTGGCCATTCATGCCGAGCGATTTCATCGGCTGCATCATCATCATGGCAACAGTTGGCGAGTACTTTGCCATCAAATTCCATCGAGCGAACAGCAGTCTCCCTTTCACTACCCTGTCTGCAAGCTTCACATATGGCTTTCGAGCAACAGCCGGTATGCGGTTGCTCGATTCTAGAATGGGAATTGCAGGGGTGAGGCACCGGTTTGTCGAGAGGGAAAGAATTTCTGCAGAAGGTTTCATGCGGTCGAGCCATCGAAGAACCCAGTTTCCGAGGTTCCTGCCGGCTTCGATGTCCCTATGCTGTATGTTCTGGTGAACTTTGATTACGACATCAAAGATGGCACGTGTGCGCCTTCAAATGAGAAATGCTATAAGTTAGAGATGTAAGATGAGACAGTGTAATTTTGTTATTTACATATTAAACATCTAAAGTTTGATATTTAGATTTAATTCACTTTGATATTTTAAATCTATGCATGAAAAATGTAATATAATAAAAAGATGCCAACACTCTAACGTTTTAGCTAAAATAAGCCAACGTCTATAGAAACGGATGGAGAATGACATATGCTATAGAGTTATGCATGCAAACAAATAAAAGGAGCGCAAAAAAATGGTCTAGCCCAGACTAAAGTACACCTATTCGCAGCATAATTGAGAAACATCAAAACAAATGGCGAAATAACTCGATAGATAAAATAAGGAAAAACGACTAAACTAGACCAAATATTACCCATTTAAAAGTTCCTTGAATAGGCATCTTTACAAACTCAATGAAAGTGCTCCAAAAATTTCGGCACAACCGTACTTTTACTTCAAGTTCTCTGAGAGTAATTGTCTTCTTCCTCCGATCTTATCTCTCGAACTACAAAACTCTTTCACTGAATCGCAATGATCCATGGAAAGGAATATATTGAAGTAACCTACGCTGCCTGCCCAATCAATGTGTACACACACACCCTAGGTTTTACGTGAAAAACCCGTAAGGGGAAAAAACCGTGGGGTCAGATCCAGTTATAAAAATCGACTATAAGTTGATGATCACAATAACCACTTCTCTCGCAGACAGAAAAGGATTAGAAGATCTTCTAAGTTACAATATTGGTGTTCGGATAAATTTGTTGTCAGGAACGGGCGGCGACCGATAGCAATCAGCAACGGTCGGTAGGTGGAGGTTGACAGTGATCGGTGATGGTCGGCGGCGGTCAGCGAAGATTGTCCGTGTTCGACAACAGTGGGAGTGATGTTAGACTTCAACTCCTCAAAGTCTCAAACTTTTCCTCAAGTCTCAAGCTCTCACAAGTCTCTAGCTCTCCCCCCTTATTAGAGAGGTGGGGCTCTATTTATAGAGTTTTGAGTGCAACTATGCAGAAATGTGAATCACTTTGATCGACTAATTTGAAGCCCTTAACAATGTCAGAATTAAGCAATCTTGGGTTCGTTAGATTTGTCTTGTCGAGACGCTTGATTTGACTATGAACTTGTCAGATTCGACATCCATTTGACAATTCAATCGTGTTCAGAAAGCTTTAAAAACCAGTTTACTTGCTTGATTTGATTTGGATTAGATCAATTTTTTTATCGGGTTCGTCTCATCTAACCGATCAGTTTGGTTATAATATTGTTGAAATTTAAGCTTTGAATGACTCTTGATTGAAGTTTGAATGTTTCTTGTTAAAGGTCCATCAAGATCCGTTTCATGCCTCGAAATTTGTGCCAGATGATAAAAATTTGGTGGTAGCATATATGTTGCCCCTATATTTGTGGGCGAGATCAAGGTCGCCGTCCGAAAATATCATAAGATCCAAAGCCTTTTATTATTATTATCTATATATATATAGACACACAGAAAAGTGTTGATGTCGAGCATTTAAGAATTAATGGTTGAGATTTGCATTGGCCATCTTCATTAATTTGGTATGCATGTAAAAGTTGTAAATTTGTTAAACGTTGAGATTAATGTGATATAAATATAAATGCATCAGAATTAATGTGGAAATATGAATAGGGAACGATGATGAGAGAGAATTTGGGAACGGCAAAAGTAATTCTCGCAATTTTGAAGGGTAATTAGGAACGACGAGCAGAGAAAGGGGATGGCTTTCTTTACATGGGCCATCAAGATCCTCTTTCATGTTGCGACACAAAAAAAAAATCGTCAATGTTCTGTGTAAAAGGAGATTAACAGGATCCTCTTTCATGATGAGGCACAGAAGAAAGTCGTCATCGTTCTGCATAGCAGTTGACCAATGGAAACCTCTTTCATGTTGTGGTGCAGAGAAAGGTCAATCCCGTCCTGTGTAGTAGATGACCAAAAGGAATCTTCTTTTGCATTGCGATGCAGAAGAAAGTCGTGCTCATTCTGCATAGCAGGCGAGCAACGAAATCTTATTTCGCATTGCAGTACAAAGGAAAGTCGCCCCTATTCTACGTAGCAGGCGAACAACAGAATCTTTTTTCGCATTGCGGCGCAGTAGAAAAATTGTCTACGTCTTGCGTAGCAAGCGAGCAACGATATCTTCTTTGGTGTCGCTGAGATGAAGAAAGTTATCCACATCTGTGCCCAACAGGTGAATCAAATTCTTCCTGCCTGTTGCTGCTACGCATTCTGATAGAGATGAAGAAATGTTGGAGTTTTTCCATCGCTCTTTGAGTGGGAGATTTTTCATACTTCCGTGATGGTGATATCTGAAACTTCGGGGAGACAATGCCGACTACACTCAAAGATAAATTGATTTGTTGTAGCCTTTTAATTGTTTGATGTGACATTTGCACATGATGATGTGTTTGTTTGTACGTTCAACTTAAAGTAATAAATTTTTGTATGTTTCTTCTGAACCGTGATTTACCCTCTTTTGGGAGATTGTGGTTTTTAAATCGTGTAGAATTCTGCAGTTGAAGTTAGCATGTGCACTTAAAAAAAATATGTGTACCTTATAGACTAGTGCTTCTAAGATTTGTATCTTCTTGGGTGTGTATCTTCTGAGGCATGTGCCTTTTGAGATTTGTGGTTTATCAATTATGTAGAAATCTACAATCAAAGTGAACACGTGCATTTTACATAAAAATGAATCGCGTACCTTTTGAGGCTCTTGTCTTTTGAGGTTTGTAGTCTTCTGAGATTTGTAGTCTTCTGAGGTCTTTGATATACATATATCTTCTGAGACTTTTAGTCTTATAAGATCTTTGATGTGCATGTGTCTTCTAAGGCTTGTAATCTTCTAAGGTTTTTGAGTAAATATCACATCAACCACTTGCTCTCCTAGAGCCTTTCTCATGAGGAATTTGTTCCCTACTAGCTTCCCATCGAGACTTGCCACTTGGGCCCGTCTTCCAGGGGTATGATAGCTTCTTATCGAGTTTTACCTCTTGGGCTCAAGTTTCAGGTGTATCGTATCTTCCCATCGAGTCTTGCCACTTGAGTTCGAATTCAAAGAGTATTGTATCTTCTCGTAGAGCCTTTCCTCTTAGGCTCGACTTTCAGGGGCACGGTAGCTTCCTATCAAATCTTGCCTCTTACTCTCGACTTCTAGGAGTATCGTATTTTCTAATCAAGTCTTGCCTCTTCGACTCGACTTGCAGAAGTACCAGTGGAAACATTTTCTACCACTGCGAATGTTTGACTTTTTCTAGGATGTTGGTCAAAGTGCGTATGTCTAACGACTGTAGCTTGTGTTGGAGCATAGTTAAAAAAAAAGAATTGTTAAAGGATGTAAGACCCGTCCTGGGTAACCGAAGATGCTCGAAAACATTAACCCATAACGAACAAAATCAATGAAATCCACTAAAAGTGATTGACTTATCCTAGGTTGTTGGTCAAAGCTTTTTGACCTATCAGAGGCTGTTAGTCAAAGCTTTTGCTTGACAATCGTAGCCTGCAATGGAAGAGGTCAATCGAGTCCCTCTGGGATCGATTAAGCCCAAAAAATAAGGTATCAAATATGCTCTGTGTTTCTTGAGATAAGGCGTGGGTCACGACAGACTGTATTTTTTTTCTTAGAAATATGGTTATCGTCATACTCAATAATGATGTTTGAACACTTGACAGTTGCTACTTTTGAATCTTTTGCCCCCTAGCGGGGGTGTTTTCCACATGAGCTTGTAAAGCAACCCGTATATCGAGCCTTAAAGAGATCAGCTTTTTGATCTGGTTGAAGATGAACTCTAGTATGATGAGGAGGCGCAAGAAAACGTTATTTGTGATGAAGATTGCCCCTTAGTCTAGGAGTTATTCTCAAAGACTTGTTGTTTGAACAAAATGTGAGATGACTACTACCATAGTCGTGTTCGGGACGTTATTATGAACGATCTTTCGAGACTGCAGTTATGGTTGACCCCAGCTTAGAACTTGTGAAAATTTTGTATCTCAATAGGATGCGAGAAGAAAACCCCACTATAACTGTGTCTAGGATGTTGACGTGAATAACCTTTCGAGACTGCAGTGAAGTTTGCCCCCCACAACAAAGAATGCTCCAGAGATGTTCTTTCAGATGTAAAGAAAGTTCCTTCGTCAGTTGAGTGATGTACATCAATGGGAAATGCGTAGAGGCTCAGCGTATTAGAGTTGAAAACATTGTCAAATGAGACTTCGCTTCCCACAAACGACCCCAAACTGACATGTGATAGAAAATTTACGGCGATAGAGGTAATATATTATCGTCTTAGCGTTGCACGAGAATTCATCCACACTCATATAAAAGAAAAAAAATCAGTTGAGACACCAGAATTTTTAACATAGAAAACCCGTAAAAGAAAAAACTACTGGGTCTGGTCCTGTTATAAAAATTCACTATAAGTTGATGATTACATAAATCATTTCTGCTACGGGCAGAAAAGAGTTATAAGATCTCATATGTTACAATGTTGACTGCAAACGTGCGAATAAATTTGTTGTCAAGAACGGGCAGCGACAAATAGCAATTGGCGGTGACCTACAACGATCAGCAGGAGTCGGAGGGTGATGGTCGACGACGGTCGGCAGCGATCGACCATAGTCGACACTGGTGGGAGTGATGATGGCCTTCAACTCCCTCTCAAGTCACAAGTTCTCCCTCTTCTTGAGAGTGGTGAGACTTTATTTATAGAATTCTATGTGCAATTAAGCCATGAATGCGAACCACTTTGATCAAACCATCCGGAGCGTTCCCTCAATCAGACGGTCGTTTGATGGACATTTAAGAACCTTAACAATGTCGGAATTGAACGATATTAGGCTCTTTAGAATTGTCTTGTCGAGCACTAAATTCGATAATGAACTGGTCAAATTTGACATCCATTTGACCTTCAAATGTGTCTAGATAGCTTTCAAAAACAATTTAATGGCTTGATCTAAGCTTGATTTGACTTGAATTGGATCTATTTTTATATCATCTGATTTGCTTCATTAAGCCAGTCAGTTTGACTATAAGTTTGCTGAAATTTGAGTTTTGGATGACTCTTAATTGAAGTTTGAATATTTCTTGCTCAAAAAGATGCATCGAGATATGTGTCATGTCTCTAGATTTGTGTCGTTTGATGAAAATTTGTTGGTCGTGAATCAAAGCTTATAATGATCAGAATGAGTGATTTAAGAAAATAATCAGTTTGAATTTCGACCCAATGCTATCTAAAATAACATATTATTCCAACTTAATTTTATACCTAATTTCATCCAAAAACAAATAGTAATTTGTTTTAATCATAGCAAACCAACTTCTCAAATTTTGTGCATATCCTAATGGGTTGTCTGTGATCACTTTTTATTTCCTGTTGTTTGTTCTTTTTTTCAAAAAAATAGAAAATATAAAAAAAAAATTTGTTTGCTATAACTATTTTTTTATTTTGTTTTTAAACAAATAGTGTTTTTGTTTTTAAAAAACACAAAATAGGTAAAAATTTTTTTTTTTTTGTGTTTTCAAAACAACTCCCAACATCTCAATACCGACCCTGACCACGACCACGACCACGACCCTAGTGCTTCCTCCCACATCGACATTGTGCATTCAATGCTAGCAACGCCAACATTGATGCCATCTCCCCCAACATTGCTGCACATGTTGCTGTCCGCTTCGCCCGCGCCAACATCAGCACCATCACCTTCATCCTCTCCTCTGAACTCATTTCCCGCCACCACTACGACTTAATCAGCATCCTCAACTTCTCCTTCAACACCATCAACTTCCTATTCCTCCCCATCATTGCTTTCCTCAAAAAAGCTTCTCCAATTTGACAATGATCACTGCTTTCATTCTTTATAGTTGGGTGGATGGAGGAAGAGGAAGAGGAAGAGGAACATGAAGAGGAAGAGGACCAGGAAGGAATAATTATATTTTCTTATATTTATTTTTTATTTTTAGAAACAGAAAAATCTGTGTGTGTTACCAACGAGTTTTTCTTTTATGTTAATTCAAAACAAAACAAAACAAATTATAGATAAAAACTAAAAAACAAAAAACAGGAAGTGATCCAAAACGCCCCCTAAGAAAATAAAAGTCAAAATCATGAAATAGAACATGTGAGAAATTTCACTGACAAAACCCCTTTGACAATTTTCTAAAAGAATTCTCACTTGTTGGACACCATTTGAACATGCATAATAAATAATGAAAATATGCCGCACCACCTATGCTACTTTGTTAAGTTACGTGAAAGTGTTGGATTAGTCCCACATCAAATAGTTGGTTGAAAGCCAGCACTTAAAGCATGAATACTGATTTGATAATTGGTGTGTGAAGCACAATATTGATACCCTATCGTTCTCGCTCCCTGTGAAGAGCGATCATTTGGGTGAGTTTAAAACGTGAATGTGATTGTAGCTGCCATCAGAACAGATGAATCTTTCTAAAAAAATTGAAGAGAAGAAATGCAAAACACCAGCGACGCAAAGGTGATTTGATTTTCTTTACGCTGCATATTTGAATCTTAGTACATAAAACAAAATGAAACATCAATGCAACACAAAAAGGAATCACACCAAAACACTCAACTCCAGTAGTATTGTGCAAAAGAAGAATAGAACTCTAAAAGAGCGCATGCAGTGGGCAATGCGATTTTTCTTTATTTGCGCTAAATTATAAATAAAACAGACACATGAATAGGAGTGAGAAACGGTCGAGTCATTTGACAAAAGTCAAGATGAAGAAGAGCAAGCAATTTTCGTCCGATAATGCTTTTTCAAGCACAAAAACGATAAACTCGTATCACAAGTATATGGCACGCATAAGGAATCGCAAATAACTTCAATTACTATTTAAAAGTGATGGGTCTTAGGATGGAATGGTAATTCTGGAATCCCGTCGCTACAAAAAGTTGCTTATTTTGTTATTATTATTATTTGAACGAAAAAATGATTCAGTGATAAATTTGTACAAAGAAAAGTTAAGTTCAGCAAGCGAGCATTTAGCTAGTAGAAACTGTAAAACAATCCTTTGTTTGAAGAAATTATTCTAAAATGCACAATTTTTGTTACGTAAATGCAAACTAAGAATCTAGGGAAGATGAACAGAAGCAAAGCCTCACGTTCCTGTTTCCCACACACGTCTGGTATGTCTTACAATATACTAATTTTTTCACAACCAACATTGATGGAGCATGTGTTACACCATGGAGACAGAGTGTTGGGTCCAACTGTGATTTAAACAGTAACATTCGATGTTATCATTCAAATTACGATAAAAATTTAGCAGATTTCGGGTTCTTTATTTTGATAAACACATAATAGATATCTTCATTTTATTTTCTGATCATCATGCACCGAGCTAGTGACAATGGTGTTGACTAGTGTTAATTTGGCAGACATAGGGTATAAACTAATGTTATCAAAGCACAAAACACAATGTGAAGCTCAAGGCATTAATTTTGTTTCAAAACACAAAGCAAAAGAGTGAAGCGGCGCTTTTATTAATTAAGGCGCTATTAGTTATACAAGATCAATGGATAAATTCATTCATTAACAATATACAATAGGACTTAAAAAATGATATTAAATAGAGAAAAATATGAGGATCCTACAAGTTAAAATTTTATAAAATTTCTAATAATTTATTGCAATATTTAAAAACTTAAAAATTTAAAATAAATACAAATAAACTTCAGTGCTTCAAAGCACGTTTAAACTAAGTGCAGCGGGCGTCACTCGCTTCGCTCTGCATTGTCCATGAAGAAAGCTTTCAAAAACACTGATATGAACAAAAATAAATATGCATAAAACAGTTTGCCTTCTATACTTTCTAAGAGATGATAGATCATTAATGTCATTTGACCATGTTTACCTCATTTTCAATGAGATCTTAGTCTCCTACTCTTAGAACTTAGGATTTAGTTTTAGGAGTTCCTTATTGACAATCCTAGTGGAATAGTGATGGAGCCCACCTCCCATAGAACTTTGAACCACTTCTTGACCCATTTTAGTGAAAACCTCGCATGAATAGTCCCAAACATTCGACTCTTAGTTTCAAAGGCTAAGGACTAACATGTAGAGGGCCCAAAAAATGAGTTCGTACAGGATCATACGGTTATAGATGAACCCTCCATGACTCGACAATGCGAACACCACAATTCACGAATTTTTTTGACCCGGCCGTCGGTAAACTTCTCTGGACGACCCAGGATGATGAAACAAACCGCGTCTGCACATCCAGAACATAAATTTTAGCTAGAAAAAACACATATATTGTTATGGTTCCAAACGCGAGCAATTAGCATGAAAATCGAAGCACGTTTTTCTAATTAGCGGGAAGCGAGTCTAGGCCCAGCCCAGATGCAATTCGGATTCGATTTGGGCTGAACTCGAGCTGAAAACGAGGCAATTTCAAATTTCAAATTTTCAAATTTCAAATGAATCATTTAATCCTGTCTTAATTAAATATGATTAGGAGTTAAGATTTTCCAATTAAGTCGGTTGCATGAATGGAATATGTTTAATACCCCGCATAATCTCGTGTAACGGCCACTTTGAATATTACTGCTATATAATTCAGCTCCCTCCTCTTATTTGAACTCCTGAAATAATTGTTCCTACTTGAGCCACTATCCTTGTTTTTCAACGTCCTACCGTAAAAATCTAAACCTCGAATTCTTGAAGACTAGTACCTCTGATCATTATCGAGAGTTTTCTGAAGTGATCACAGTCATTTGGGATGTAATTAACTATAAGTGCTTGCATCTATAGAGAACTTGGAACTCATGTAAAATAAACCCAATTTAATTTTTATATTAAATAAGAAAACTTATCGGTCACACAAAAGATTGGCAGATCAAACGGATGTTACGAATCACTTAGTTTGTATGATTGAATATATCGTCGAGGTATACACTTATCTTTCGGGAAGGTATGTAATCACGGTATCGGGCACGATTATATAGACTATTGGACGAATGGATCTATTTGGTCTCATTTTTCAAAAATTAAAACACACTATTTTCAAAATCAAAACTATATACCTCTTATATTAAATTTAAATTTAAAATTATTTTTCAAATCAAAAAGTTGATCGACAGACTCATATTTTTTATCAAATTTAATTGGATAACCAAACTAATACTATTTTTAAAACCCTGTAAGTTTTCTGATACGGGCAAAAGCTATGAGTGCATAATTCAGCTAGAAAATAGAGAGAAAACGTAAATAACAGAAATCAGTAAAAGAAACTGAAAATTAGAAAAAATATGGAAGAAGATACAAATGAGATACACTAATCAAATAAAAGACACAAGAGGCAAGAGACTCGAAATGTTGCCATCAACAACGAAAGGATATAGTTATCACCACCCGATGCCATGAATACAGGCACATTCCCATCCAGGAACCAATTGAGTGAAACTTGTCGCATCTTTCTTTAAAATTCCAAAAATCCCCTAAAACAACACAAAATCTCTAATTTATAATCACACAAAGAACATAAACCCAAACCCTAATAAAAGCAAATAAGTGAAAATACCATTACGAACCCACAACTTACTCAAATGACTCGACCGCATTTATTTCGGATCAAGATTAAGACATTCTGTGTCACTTTCGGACCAATGTATAATTTCTTGTTCAACGAGAGTTTTGATGAAAAAATTGAGTGCATGTATTACAATCCATAACATTCTCATTGTTGACTCCCAAGCCCCGGATGCGAAAAGTGAAGAGTTATGTTAGATAGTCGACATCTAGCATAAAATTCTTATAAAAAAATCATGACATGAATTCATTAAATCCGTGTAAATGTTATGGTGTCCCCTGAAAGCAATGCGATGCATGGCCTAAATACAGTGAAAAGTGTGCAAAGCCGCTACATCGGTAAATAAGCAAGAATTCTCATATTACGAGCGGATGCAAACAAAGAAATTAACCTATGAAACTAAGATTAGAAAAATATCTTAGAATATAAGTACTCTCACAAGTAAATTAATAGAACTAGTAAGTCTTATGATACATAGAAAGATAAATGTCTTATGTATTTAAGAAACTAAATGGGTTAGAGAAGAAATGTTAAAGAGATTGATATCTTACGTTTTAAATTTTAATATTCAGGTAAAATTCACACTAACTGTAATTATAGATAGGAGTTGGAAAGACAATGTTGTAAAAATTAGGATTGAAGATATAAATATAACCGTAAAGATTATTGTTGATGATAAAATTTTTAATGTTATAAGTGTTCATGCTCCTCAAGTAGGTTTAATTAAAGGCTCAAAAGAAATATTTGGAATGACCTAGAAGAATTAATACAAATGACACCTTTTGAGAAAAAATATTTATTGGAGGAGATTTAAATGAATGTGTTATTAGAATGGTAGAAGATTTGCAAAATATTCACGACGACTATGGTTTTAGAATGACTAATGAAGAATGTAGAACCATATTATATCTTTTTATAGCATATGATTTTATTATTACTAATACATTATTTAAGAAAATCGATGAGCATATTAATAGTTAGAATAATGTATTCAATAAAACACTATGATTATGTTCTTTTGAGAAAAAAAATCGTCGAGAATATAAAGATTATAAGATCATTCCAAATGAAAGTTTAAGTATTCAATATCGATTAAAAGTTTTGGATTTTAAGAAGAGATGTAACATAAAGATTACAATGAAATATTATCATATAATTAGAAATAAAATTATATTTAAGTAAACTTCAAGGTTTCAAGATTTGGTATGTTCATGAGGAAGCTAATTTTATGTGGGATTAAGTAACAAGCACTATTAAACAAGTGGTAAAAGATGTACTTGAAGAATTAAAAGGAAAAGTTTTTATAAATAAAAATAATTTGTGGAGAAATAAAAATGCTAAAAATTATGTTTTTGGTGATATATATAATAGATTAAAGACTAAAGAGCTTGAAAAATATAGGTATAAGCTGGTCAAATAAAGAAAAAAGTAAAGTAAAAAATATTAAAGATAAAAATCAAAGTCTTTTTCTTAGAGAAAGATATTCAGTATAGGTGAGTGAACTACTTTGATAAACTTTTCAATGAAGTGTCTGAAAATATGACGGAACTTAATAATCATAATATCATTAATAAAAATAAAATGTTTTGTTTTTACTGTTACATTAGTAAAAAAAAGTTGACGAGACTTTAAAGAATTCCAATGATGGAAAATCAACAGGACCTGATGATATTCCAACTGAAGTGTGGAAATATTTAGGAGACTTGGGAGTTTCTTGACATACTAAACTCTTTAATACTATTTTAAAAACTAAAAAAATGTCTGAGAAGTGGAGAGAGAGTATTTTGGTTCCCATTCCTAAGAATAAAGGAGATGCACAAGAGTGGGCAAATTATAGAGGAATTATGTTGATGTATTATAATTTAAAATTACATGAGAGGGTAATTGAACATAGGTTATAACATGATACAAATATTTCTCATAATGAGTTTGGATTTATGTTGGGCAGGTCTACTATGGAAGTTAACACTTATCGAGAGGTTTTGATAGAGAAGTACAGAAAGAGTAAAGAAGATCTACATATGATTTTTATTGATTTAGACAATTTACGATAAGGTTTTAAGAGAAGTTTTTTGAAAAGTTTTAGAGAACAAACATGTTAATATGACTTATATTGAAGTCATTAAAGATATGTATACTAGAGTTCTTACTTGTGATCAAACAAAAGGCGGTTGACAAAGTATTTTCCTATTTCAGTTGGATTATATCAGGGATCGACTTTAAGTCCATATCTGTTTGCTTTAGTTATGAATGCTCTTATTGGACATTTACATGAAAATTTACTTTGGTGTACGCTTTTCGCTGATGATATCCTTCTTGTGGATAAGACTAGAGAAAAAGTAGAAAAAAATTGAATTATGGAGGTCTCTATTGGAGTCTAAAAGCCTACATTTGAGTAGATCTAAAACTGAATAAATGAAATGTAATTTTATCAGTAGCTCTAGTAGCAGAGTTTTAACAATGGGTGATCAAATATAAAAAGATGTGAACGTTTTAGATATCTCGAGTCTATTGTTCAAAGTGATGTTTATATAAATGAGTATGTCATTAGTAGAATTCAAATTGGTTGGTTAAAGTGGAGAAAAGGATTGGGTCTATTGTGTGATAGAATAGTACTGCTTAGAAAATTTTAAAAAGTGGTGACTTACAATGCTCTATGGTGCAGAATATTGGCCTTTAAAAGATAAGCATAAAATAAAATTAAGAGATTGATCGGGATCTTTTTTTTTTAAACAAAAAATAAGAAACAAAAAATAATGTTTGTTTATTCTTTTTTGTTTTATTTCTTNACTAATACATTATTTAAGAAAATCGATGAGCATATTAATAGTTAGAATAATGTATTCAATAAAACACTATGATTATGTTCTTTTGAGAAAAAAAATCGTCGAGAATATAAAGATTATAAGATCATTCCAAATAAAAGTTTAAGTATTCAATATCGATTAAAAGTTTTGGATTTTAAGAAGAGATGTAACATAAAGATTACAATGAAATATTATCATATAATTAGAAATAAAATTATATTTAAGTAAACTTCAAGGTTTCAAGATTTGGTATGTTCATGAGGAAACTAATTTTATGTGGGATTAAGTAACAAGCATTATTAAACAAGTGGTAAAAGATGTACTTGAAGAATTAAAAGAAAAAAATTTTATAAATAAAAATAATTGGTGGTGAAATAAAAATGCTAAAAATTATGTTTTTGGTGATATATATAATAGATTAAAGACTAAAAAGCTTGAAAAATATAGGTATAAGCTGGTCAAATAAAGAAAAAAGCAAAGTAAAAATATTAAAGATAAAAATCAAAGTCTTTTTCTTAGAGAAAGATATTCAGTATAGGTGAGTGAACTACTTTGATAAACTTTTCAATGAAGTGTCTGAAAATATGACCGAACTTAATAATCATAATATCATTAATAAAAATAAAATGTTTTGTTTTTACTATTACATTAGTAAAAAAAAGTTGACGAGACTTTAAAGAATTCCAATGATGGAAAATCAACAGGACCTGATGATATTCCAACTAAAGTGTGGAAATATTTAGGAGACTTGGGAGTTTCTTGACAAACTAAACTCTTTAATACTATTTTAAAAACTAAAAAAATGTCTGAGAAGTGGAGAGAGAGTATTTTGGTTCCCATTCCTAAGAATAAAGGAGATGCACAAGAGTGGGCAAATTATAGAGGAATTATGTTGATGTATTATAATTTAAAATTACATGAGAGGGTAATTGAACATAGGTTATAACATAATACAAAGATTTCTCATAATGAGTTTGGATTTATGTGGGGCAGGTCTACTATGGAAGTTAACACTTATCGAGAGGTTTTGATGGAGAAGTACAAAAAGAGTAAAGAAGATCTACATATGATTTTTATTGATTTAGACAATTTACGATAAGGTTTTAAGAGAAGTTTTTTGAAGAGTTTTAGAGAACAAACATGTTAATATGACTTATATTGAAGTCATTAAAGATATGTATACTAGAGTTCTTACTTGTGATCAAACAAAAGGCGGTTGAGAAAGTATTTTCCTATTTCAGTTGGATTATATCAGGGATCGACTTTAAGTCCATATCTGTTTGCTTTAGTTATGAATGCTCTTATTGGACATTTACATGAGAATTTACTTTGGTGTCCGTTTTTCGCTGATGATATCCTTCTTGTGGATAAAACTAGAGAAAAAGTTTAGAAAAAATTTGAATTATGGAGGTCTCTATTGGAGTCTAAAAGCCTACATTTGAGTAGATCTAAAACTGAATAAATGAAATGTAATTTTATTAGTAGTAGCTCTAGTAGCAGAGTTTTAACAATGGGTGATCAAATATAAAAAGATGTGAACCTTGTAGATATCTCGAGTCTATTGTTCAAAGTGATGTTTATATAAATGAGGATGTTATTAGTAGAATTCAAATTGGTTGGTTAAAGTGGAGAAAAGGATTGGGTCTATTGTGTGATAGAATAGTACTACTTAGAAAATTTTAAAAAGTGGTGACTTACAATGCTCTATGGTGCAGAATATTGGCCTTTAAAAGATAAGCATAAAATAAAATTAAGAGATTGATCGGGATCTTTTTTTTTTAAACAAAAAATAAGAAACAAAAAATAATGTTTGTTTATTCTTTTTTGTTTTATTTCTTTTTTTTTCTTTTTTGGAGGAACGCTTATATTTTTAAAATACTCAAAACAAAAAAAAAATTACCTTTTTTTTGTTTTATTTCTATTTTCTATTTTTTGGAAGAACTTTTCTATTTTTTAAATAATTAAAACAGAAAAAATATGTTTTTGTCTGTTTTTAAAACACTCAAAACAACCCTTCGTCTCGCTCGTCTCCCTTGCGATAGTCGATGATGTCGAATGTCTTCGCTCTTGTTGACCTCATTTTTAGTGAGATCAAGTTTTCTTCTTAGGGTTTAGGGTCTAGCCTTAAGGTTCTCTCTTTGACTATCTTAGAACCTTAGAAATTGAACCCACCTCATTTTAGAAATCCAACTTACTTCTTTACCCTTTTGGAGTTTCGCATGTGCTCTAACACTTAGAGGTTGAAATCAACATGAGAAAACCCAAAAGGAGTCTCATAGGATCATTAAGCTCTAGGATTGTCTTATGCACAAATTGCACCTTCGCGCGCACAAAGTTCGCAATTCGAACAGCCGGTACGTTTTTTTTTTTTTGCAATTCGCATCGTCTGCGTCGTTATTTGTCTAAAACTTAAATAAAATTGTTGAAACGATCGATCGCGAGCAGGAATTTTGACGAGAATCAAGTTCGACTCGTTTTTGACCTGATCGTCGACGAGGTTGTCCAAACGACCTCGGATGACGAAACAGACTACGCCGGCACGTTCGGAACGTCGACTTTAGCTAGGGAGGGCAACAATTTTGATATGACTCCGAACAGGATTAAATTGCGCCCAAATTGATAAAACTTAAATAAATTTAAAAAATATATTTTTAAAACTTCTTAAATCTAAAATCCCTGAACCTAAACTCACGCACCCGATCCCACCTCTCTCGTGTTCGCGTGAAGCCCACAGCTCGCCTCTCCCTCTCGTTCGCGATCCAGGCGAATCCCTAGAAGGTCGAACCAAACTCCTCTGCTTCTCTTTGTTGATCCCTCTTCTTCCTCACGAGAGATCGGCCCGCGGTCCCTCCCTCGTGCTCCAGTTTCTGGTAAAGCTTCCACAGACTCCCTCTATCGCGCTCCGGCTTTCCCCTCCCACGCCTCTGCGATTCTTGTCGCTTCCTTCGATCGTCTCTTTCACGTTGACTCACCCCAGGTAGGTTTGGGTAGGCTCTTCCCCTCTCCTTTGGCTATATAAACCCCATCTGAGGGTCTTTAGGGTTGGCCGAAATTCTGGAGAGGGTGGAGGTGCTGCCAAAATTTCCTCTAATCCCTTTGGTTGGATTTTTCCTTTCTTTGCTCATCTTCTGTGTGCTTGGGTCTTTTGGAGCTCTGTTGGTTTTGGGTAAATCTTGAGGAAGGTAACCTTCCCAATCTTCTCCTACCTTCCCCNATATAAACCCCATCTGGTGGGTCTTTAGGGTTGGCTGAAATTCTGGAGAGGGTGGAGGTGCTGCCAAAATTTCCTCTAATCCCTTTGGTTGGATTTTTCCTTTCTCTGCTCATCTTCTGTGTGCTTGGGTCTTTTGGAGCTCTGTTGGTTTTGGGTAAATCTTGAGGAAGGTAACCTTCCCAATCTTCTCCTACCTTCCCCACCCCTTAATCACTCAATCTGCTTGCTTGGCTGCTCGATACTATTATGGGTTTCTCGAGGTCTTGCTGACCTGCTCGAATATTTTGCTGGTTGGTTGATGTTCTTATGGCTCTGCTGGACATTTACTAATTTAGCTTGATCCCCTTAGCTTCACTATTTTATGATTCATGATTGATTTGATAATAAAGAGGCGATATTATGTGTCATTTAATTTTTTCTTTTACGCTTGGTTAACATGAGCAAGGATACTTTATACAGCATTATTTTCTAGGGCCGCTCATTTAAGCATCACCTTGCTATATGACAATCTTTTCCTTTAAGCCAATGTGGTTTATATGGATTCAACTTAGCAATCTCTGTTTAGCACGCTTTAAGTATTATCATCAAAGTTATTTCGATTCCAATACAGGTTCTTGAACACAATTTTTCGGTGTAGATATTGCTTGATATGCACATGTTGGTGCATTCACATACGTCGCGCACGATTCTTATATGTGTTTCATGCCTAATCTTATGTGATTACATACTTCCATGCTTGATTCTATTCGAGGGTGCTAAAAAATTAAGACTATTATCTTTCATCGTGCATCCTTGGATATGAGAGTGAGTGATTGAAGTAACCCTCGTTATTGGCATCCTTTATAGAATTGTTGTGAGAAAGGAATATATATATACTGGAATTTATAGTCAATCAAGGTGGCTAAGGCTACATGCATCCTTTGATCCTAAATTTATTGAAATATCAATATACCCTATCATTTGAATCTTTGGAAGATGAATTTTGCTCAAACAGGTTTGAGATTTTAATTTTGGAGGAATGTTGTGCAAGAAATAAAATAGGAAGGTTTACATACGGCACCAAAAAATTCTTATGCATTTATTTATATGATACCCAATACTTCACTTATAACACTTATGTATCATGAGTTTATCAATGAAAATTTGCATTCCACAGAAAATCTTATGTATTTACCCAACCCCATTGCAATTACGTATTTACATATATACCACACAATTTCTATGTATTTACATACCCAACACCAAAATTGTTTTACATTTATGCCACCTAAATCTTTCGCATTACATGAAAGGTATTGCCATCTTGACCTTCTTTTAAAATAAAAAAAAAAACGTGTGCAATTTTAAGTATAAGAAATGTGACATAAGCATAAATTGAAGTTTAAGGTATGAGATATAGAGGTGTATAAGAATTGTGTGGTGCTATGTGTGTAAATTTCTCTTGAAAATTTTATAAAACCTCAATTGCCTGGGAAAAGAAAGAAACATTTTGATAACATGTGATACTATTTATGCTTCCTTTACTTATGGGAGATTTATATACATAGCACCTAAATTGCAATGCATAAATGCAGGATTTCTTTTATTTTTATGCTTATCCTGAATTCTGAATAAGGGACTTTGCTTACTACTTTAGAGATATTCTTGAGGCCTTTTCATATCATTCAAATGCATCGATTAGGGCACTTTAAAGTGCTGATTTTGGAGGGTTTTATGCACCTTTTGGGGGTCGATTTGATCTTTGTTTTGAAAGAATTTAAACGCTTAATTCGACTTATTTGTGGTTTTGCCCCTTTACTTTGTTGATTTCTTTTTAGAAGTGGGTCGGTCTTCTTCTCCGTTGATTTGTTTTTTATAAGAATAGTTAAGTCAAAAAAATGGGAATTTCTGATTTAATCATTTGGAAAACACTTAAAAAAAATTTGAGGATTAGTTGGAAAACACTTCATTGAAAGCAAAACACCTTAGATCACTTCAAGCACAGGTTAGAGGCATAGGCTTTCTAGACTTTAGAAGCACACCTTAGGTGAGAATTCTTCTACCTAATTTTCAAATGAATGGTAAAATTAAGCACTTGACCTCATTCCACAAGTCGATTAAAACACTAAACATAAGGATACACGAAGATGTAGTTCATAACTTCCTTTTAATTAAATCAAGTAGTGAAATTCCCGTTATGACTCAAACTACAATGAAACCCAATGCTCCGGGATTTGAGTTTGAGCCTTACACTCAGATCCTCCTGACAATTTGGGGCATTCCTAATGTCAAATTTAAGTCACATACTCCTGGTCTTTTATATATGACATCTTGTTTTGTTTTACTCATTCGTGTTTTTTTTTATTATGATTTTCTTATGCCGGATTTTCTAGCAATTTGTTTAAGCTTGATGTGATTTGTTGTTTTCTTATTGCATCATTTACTTTAATGCACTTACTAAACTCCTTGGGTAGAGAATAATAGGATATATGTCAGGAGATACACCGGGGCCCTTGAAACCCAACAATAATTATACTTGCAGATACAAAACATAAACTAAACTTGGAGTCGCTTTTGGAGCTTGGAGCAAATCTTCATAGGAAACACGACGGAGAAGCAGCAGGTGGAGGATGATGATCTACAACAACATATCTTTCTCTAGTTTAAATAACAAATCATAGGACTTCGAAGTAGTCTGTCTAACGCGACATAAATCCTTAATTTATCTTTTAGGCTTTTGCACAGTCATGTTGTGCAATTTAAGTCATAATTCGCTTTAGGTTCCGAGGTTGTCGTCCAATACGATGTAAACTCTCATATCTTCCATGTTATTTGTATGACTGTATCACACAAATTTAAGTCCTAAATAATAAAATTTAATAAAATTGGCATGATGAAACATCAAATAGCATCTTCTCGAAATTAAAGTTAAACAATAGGATAATTTAAAAAGCCACTAAGGTTCTTCTCAGGATCCGTGACATCCCCTAATTTTCTTTTCTTTGACACCAGAAATAAATGTTCTTATTTGGTCATTTTCTCATTTGACTTTTTTATGTCCAACCTTGAAAACCCTGAACTTTGAATTCATGAAGATTGATATCTATGATCATCATCGAGAGTTCCCTTAAGTGACTTCAGTCATTTGAGAGACGATTTACTATAGGGGTTTGTCTCTATAGAAAACTTTAAGAACCCAGGTAATATAAACCCTATCTAATTTTTCATATTAGGTAGGAGAACTTGTCGGTCAAAATAAAAGGTTCGCAGACTAAAACAGATGTTATAATTTTTTTAGTTTATTTAATCAAGCACCACCAGCAAGTTGTGTATTTATCCTTAGAGGTAGATATATTACTTGCGGTTATGCTCGATCATTTGAACTATTACAGATATGAGATCGGTTCGGTCTCGTATTTTCAAAATATTATTTTTCTAAATTCTATATATAAATTAAATTAAACATCTTTTAAAATCGCGCGTCAGGATATCCATTCCGGCGGCCGATAATTTCTAAATTTTTTTAAACGACCGACGGCTCTTCGACCCCATCTAAATATTTATTTTTGTGTAATTTGTAGGCGTCGAGGGTGTCCATCGCCGAGAGGCGGCCAACGTTCGGTGCAACGAGGGGCGGTGTGAGGGGATTGAAGCCCCTAGAGCATCAAGCAATCAAAAAGGAGGCCAAGCTTGAGCACATCGGTTTCCGATGGTCTGGAGATTCGCCGAAGCCAGCAAGAGCGGGGAGCACTGATCAGAGAGACCGCCAACAGGAGAGACGCTAGTGGTGGGGAACGTGTCGGCCTGGAGCGTGAACTGTAGGGGGCGGAGCATGAAAAATCGGGAACATAAGGCATAAATCATGCTTTTTTTCTAGGAAAGGGAAAAAAATTTTTATAATCCTTTTTTTTTTATTTTAAACCCTTTTTAAAACTCAAACACATTGATTTGCGTGTTACCCATTCGTGCACATAATCCCAACAATATGAGTGTTTTCCTAAGGAAAATTGACGTTTCGGACGTCTTCCTGAGGTCGTTTGAACAAATTTGTCAATGATCAAATCAATTTGTCCAATTCGCATGCGGAGTGGAAAATGGAATCTATTTGTCTGATCGAAGCCGTCCACCAAACAAAATGCCAGCCAAACGTGTTTGATCTAAACATCTAAATATTTTATTTTAATATTGGATATGTCGAGTTTGACATTATTGATGTAACATTATTACAATTTCTATATATATATATATATATATATATATATATATATATATATATATATATATATGTCGAGTTTGACATTATTGCTCGCCTGGACTGGTCGAGCAATAGAGTAGTGGCACTTGAGCGAATAGGAGTTGAGCGGCCCAACAAATAAGGAAGGCGCTACAAGGAGCAATGTCCAGGGGAGCCAGCAAATAAGAGGTGCCCATGAGGGCTTAGATCACGTATTATAGAAGGAGAATTTAGAGAACTTTGTGGTGAAATTTTGAAGTGTTGTGATACAATTATATTAAGACTAATAGCCTAGGGTTTATTTTTTCTCATGCAAGTTTTGTTTGACTGCAACTTTTCTTGTTGTGGTGCCCTAGTGACGTCTAGGGTTTTCGAGAGCCGATCTACCTCTCGAACAATAGATCACCATTGTATCTTTCTTCTTTTTCTTAAATTTCCGTAAGAGCAGCCCTTGTTGAAGTTTTTTGCCTACCTATTACAATTTCGACGTTGTTTGCTCGCTCAATTTGGTTCCCAATCGTATCAACAGGCTAAGCAATTTCAAACAAATCCTATGTGCAGATACCAATTTCACGAACAAAGCCATCAAATATTAATAGCGTGAAAAAAAAAATGCATTCTTAATGATAATGGAAAACATCAAACTGGACATGTCAAGGAATTTTGACAAACTCTTATGGAATCTAATTAATATTTTTCATTTCCTGCAGTTGCAAGCCCATAAGACATTCACTTTGCTCTCAAGAATCAAGGCTTCTTATTTTTTAGTCCTTGAACAATAGTTCTTGATGATAAATGATTCTGGATTTTGAAGAAACTAATTCATCAGAGTTTGGCCTAGAGCTTAGATATTACTCTTTAATTCATGAAATGTTGCTTTACCATAATTATTAAACAGATTATCCAGATGAAAAGCTCTCAGTATGTGAAGCCTATCATAACAGAAAATCCAATAAGTAAATAGAACTCTATATGAGAGATTTACAACTTCAGAAAATTTCAAAAAAGATAGGTGGTGCCTCTAATCGGAGCCACACAGCATCTAGAGGGATCTTTCCTCATGGCTGGTTGTATGGAGGAGATAGAGCAGTTTAAATTTACACATCCTCAATCAAATTCTACTCCCACCATATTTGCTTTTACCATAGCCGGTTATACTTGAATATTTGTTTCAGATGATATATTTCAATAAAAATACCAAATTTTCTCCATTTGTTAAAAAAAAAAACACAAAAATTATAATAAGAGAACTAACTGCCCATACGGTGTTTCTTTAAAAGAATGCTTGGAGGATTATCTAATAGATCCGAGAACATTACTTCAAATTTCAAATTTTCTTCATCCTTTTATATCGAATAACAATAATTTTTAATAACTTCCCATAAGCATACTTGATTTACACATCAATTGATTTGAATCAACATATCTCACTTATTTTATTTTTATAAAACCAGTAAAACCTATTCAGTTTCGTTTTTTTCAGTGTTTAACATTTTCAGATTAGCCTTAAGTGTCACTATTTTTGCCACTCTTTGCTCATTGCATATATCAATTAGAAATCAATTTAAAATTTTCCACTTTTAACAAATAGCACGATTTTTAAGACCACACATTTTATAAACTGTTTGGCTCAACCATTACAGGTAAGAGCGTAGTGTTCAGAAAATCTTTTAATACTCTAAAAGGTCATGCAAAGAGTGTCCTAGAAAACACATTCAACAAAAACCTCGCTATAAATCAAAGTTAAGTAAAATTTAGAACGTACCGAAAGACATTTAGTATATTTAATAGAAGATTCCGTGCATGCTAATGATTTATTTTCCAGAAAATTAGGTGTTCTTGTGTTTCTGTTTTGTAATTAAAGTTGCAGCTAACAACTCGTAAGTGACAGCAACTATTCGAAAATAAATAAAATTATCAGACATGTTTCTAAAGAGGTTTTTTGGTCATGTACATATAGAAATTTTGATTAGATGATGTGTGAATTGTGATGTAGTCGGTAATTGGATTTTAAATTAACGAATAAATTTCATATTTAAATCATAGCAAAATGTTGATCAACTGTAAATGGAAGTTGACTAAGTACTTCCTTGTTCATTTTACTTCACAAACATGATGACTAAAATATGTTAAAGATGTAAGCCAACAAAGAAAAATGCTAAAAGGTAGAGCTACAAACTATTAGGCTGCAAAGCATTTCATTCACACTTTCACTTGTTAGATTTGCAATGCATTATATTTCTAAAATAACACGATTGAAAGGGCATTTGCAATTTCTTCGGGGGCAGCAGCAAATTGCTAACATCAGTATCAGAATTCATCTTCGAACACAAAATTCTAGCGAATATGCACAATATTCATAGCTCCTGATTTGAGTATTCGAAATTTCTAAGTTTCCACACAATCACAAAAACATCTCTACATGCTACAGCAGCCAGTACAACATTCCAGTATCAAGCCCTTGCAGAAGCCATATTAGAGCAATAAAAATAATAAAAAACGGCCACTATTCCTTCTACTTGAGCATTATGCACGAGATCGAATCAGAAAACTATCAATCAATTTCCCGGCTCGAAATATCTAATGTAAATGTGATCCAAATGCCCAGATCACGGCTAGAATCACATATGGAACAAGTAAGAACAATACCGGTGAAGAAATTGGCGTAGCCGAGGATTGTCGGGGCCAATCAAGCGCCTCTGAACCCCAAGCGCGAGTCTATACGTTCTTCTCAGCCCTAAGAAGTAGGCAGTTGCCAAAGTTACCTCCCAAAGCACCATTCTTGTGCTTCTCGCGAGCTCTCTCCTCTGCAACTATATCTTGAGAAGGAAGTTGGCGGCGAGCACCGAGGAAAAATAGCTCGGCTTCAAAAACCTCATCAATGACGTCAATTTATACAGGACGGCTATTTGCATTTTTTTTGGGTAGCAATGGGCTTTAGAGGAGGCCCATATATGGGCAATATGGGCTGTTGTTTTGGGCTCTATTTCTTTAATATATCTAGTGTATTTAAGTTCATCTTTCTTCCGTTCTCGTTACTCTTATTTTAAGACCAAAACAAGTTTTTTCAGCGAAATCATAAATGTTATACATTTACACATCTAAGACCCAAAATTTGTTGCATTTACAACTAGGGCTGTCAAAACGGCTCGTTAAGAATCTCGTGTTCGGCTCGTTCGCTAAGTTAATAAGCCGAACACGAACAAAAATTTTTTTGTTCGTGTTCTGCTTGTTTTTGCTCAAAATACTACTAATCAATTTTATATATATACAAGAATTATATTATACTTATCTTAAATTTTTCAGTTTTTCCATAAAAGAGATCAAATCAAGTTGTATGGTATGCAACTAAAAAAGAATTATTTGTTTCGTTTGGCTTGGTTATTAGAATATTGGTTCCGCTATTTAGTTATAAAATTGATTTATTTGATTTGAAGTCATTAATTTATTTTTTCTATAAAATATATCAAATAAAAAATATAATTACATTAACTTTTTAAAATATCAAATCATGAAAATAAAAAATGATTGATTTGTCATCATCTATTGAATTTCAATTTGTCTGTGAATTAGGGTGCACAATAATGAACATTAATCTAAATTTTTTATCAACCCTTTCTGATAAAATGATTCTCCTATTTATAGAAAAATGAGATACAGTATATAAAATTATATGTTTGTCTCTATTTTAATGGGGTGTTATAGGATATTTTACACATATAAACTACAGCGTGACAACTTTATCACTCAATCAGCAGGCCTCGGTTTGGCAAGACATGTTTGTCTGACTGTGTTGAATTGGGGTTACCAGTCGGCCTTCGATAGTCTTCGGGTCAGCAAGTCTCGGCCTCGATCGACTTAGCTTTGTCGGTCGACTATTCTAGTTTGGCTGTCAACTATCGATCCGCAGTCTTCAGCTCAAAACTATTCCAACGCTATATCATTCAGAGCAACATCAATCATTATCAGTATTACCAACCAGCACAGATAATCACCATGCATGCTAGAAAGCAATGCAATGAACAACAAAACAAGCACAAAAGAGGAGAAACTTCATTTCACTCCAAACAATTAGAAAATGAAGAAATGAATCCATAGATTTACATGAAAATCTTTAAAAAACCCACATGTAAAAGAGAAGAAAATTCATTACCATGGTAGCACCCAAAAAATATTTTCCATAATTTTCATTGCGCCAAATATGTCGCACTACAAATTTTTCAATCAAAACATATAGATATCACTTATATTACACCAAACATAGATTTCATTTTTACGTATAAGAAAACATAGAAAAGAAGTCCCCTATACACTTCATTTAGCATGAAACTAATTTAGCCAATCAAAATAGGAGTATCAATGCTATTTCCTCGTGTAAAAATATCAGTTGTTGGGCTGACAGGCAATTCTCCACTTAGAATCTGAACTCTGAATCTCAGCTCTTTGTTATTCATCAGTTCAAAAACACAGCCATCTCCAATTTTCAAATTATTATCCAACACAAATTGTTTCCATCCCTCGTTTATAAACTTGGCACTCTGGGACACTCTGCATTTTGCAGCCCATTCTTTTTCGCGGCAGCATAGTATAATCCATGCTGATGATGGAGGAAGAAATTCACTAAAACTTTTTGGAATTTTCTGACAAATAATCAACATTTCATTAGTTTTAAGGAGGAATTAACTAAGCCCGACTCAACATTTATAACAAAATAATACATACATAAATACAGAAAGACAAATACAAACATCTATACATTGACGCATCGATCCATGTGAGCATTCAACATACCATACCACACACACACACACATGCATACATATTCCTTAGAAAGATCCTCTATGATTTAACAAAAAAGAAGAAGAAAGTTAAAACAAAAAAAGACACATAATACTGTTAAGTTTATCTCTGTTGATGAACATTATTAAAATATGTTGGAAAAAAATTAAAGAACAGGGTAGAAATTATCCAAATCTTTAAGTTTTGAACTATGGCTTAAAGATTTAAAAAATGTCACAAACTGATAGTAACAAAAAATTACAGTCTAGAGGCTCTTTCTCATCAAATATAAACATTCATCATAAGTAGCATATTAGTTACTTAGAAAGAAATAACATCAAATAGATTTATTCTGTCTTGCAGAGCAAAATGACCAAGTAAAATCATAAATTTTAGCCCCTGAAAAAATAGGTTTGAGAAATTACCACTAAAAAACTACGGCAAACACTAGCCGTTCCCATTATAGCTGTGAAATATGGCTTTCCTTCAAGTTGATGGATCTTATGAGTTGGAATTGGCTCGGCATGACCTGCAAGATGAAGGTGAAGGGCTAAACAGCTTATATCACTTCCCTCACACTCATCTGATAAGAACTTCTCAGATTGTAAAATTTCAAAATAATTCATTCAAAATAAAAAAAGAATAAAATTCAGAAAATAAAAACCTTCAGTACTAGTTTAGAACCCATTGGAGCTTACTTACCACTAAGTTTATTTGATTCTTTGCAACCACGTTCCTTTTGAGAGCCAGCACATCCCCCATTCTTCTTATGGGAGCTTCCAACTAATCCACTAACCTGAAAGTTTGTATTTAATGAACTAGAAGATACAAGAAACTTTATAAAAATGAGGTTTTTCTTCTTTAATTTACATAATACTGACTTTCTGTCAACACCGTTATATTAAGGATTAAACAACAACTATCATCCTCTACATCCCCAGGAAATATGAGCGTGTAAATGTATGATTAAGTTATTCAAGATTAATTTTTGACATTTAAGCCAATATAAAGAATATTTTTTTCATAAAACTGGCAAATTTTAATTAGCAATGTCCATGAAGGTATAGTTTGTTGCTCATTTAGTGATTCCTCATATGATACCGGAGAAAGGCTAGAGCAATTATAACCTCCATTAGTGAAAAGAGTCTAGGAGAAAATATTGCAGTATCAATTTGACAGAAGCTGACTCGCGCTCGACAGCATCCATCCAGATGGCAACAGAATTTTGTTTAATTACATTTAAATATATGGTTGTAACTTTAATTTGTTTCAAAATAGTATTTTTCTTTTAATTTTTGCCTATAAATAAGCATGAATAGTGGCAATTGGGCATTAATAAGATTAAACATTTCTCTCTTCCTAGTTTCTTCCTTTCCCATATTTCTCTTTCCACCTTTTCCCTTTAGCTCCCTATCATTCCCTATCAAATAGCTTACAGTAAACATGCTTGTGAAATGAATCCATCAAGGAGAAGTAGAAAATGAGTAAATGTTTGGTAAGTATAACAAAAAAAAAAAAATTGAAAAAAGAAGAAAAAA
Organism: Phalaenopsis aphrodite; assembly: GCA_003013225.1. Classification (NCBI taxonomy): domain Eukaryota; kingdom Viridiplantae; phylum Streptophyta; class Magnoliopsida; order Asparagales; family Orchidaceae; genus Phalaenopsis; species Phalaenopsis aphrodite. Next base: position 1,230,827 of record NEWO01000001.1, read on the forward strand.
TATTAAATGCATGATAGAGACATCCACTTGTTCTCTCTAACACACCCATACCATATTGCATTCTTGCACTAGGATTATAAAACAAAAATCAAAATACAAAACCATTTGATTGGAAATATAAGACAACATGTTGTCTCAAAACAAAAAATGAGTTTTGAGTGTCAATTTATGGCACCAAAAAATTGTCTTCAAGTCATATTATAGCAATCTTGTGTTGCATTGCATTAAATGTCCTATTTTTATTATTTTTCTTACACACTAAGCAGCAAGTACCAAAATTTCTTTCACAGGAAGCCACCCATAACTGACTATTTTTTTTTAATCACTCCTCTAAAGTAACTTAACACACATAAAACAATGAAGATGGCAGATTATGACTATGCGTCTTTGAATTAGCATCCACAACTCCAAGCAACTTTTTATGGAGAAATCCAACAGAAAAGTTGAGAAAAAACAAAACTGCAGACTTGCGCATCTGTAACTCTAGTAATCTTATTCCCTTAAATTTAAGCAAATAGAAAGAAAACCTAATTATTCCAAAAAAAAGCCAATACAGGAAAAAGACATTAGCTTTTAAATGGATTCATCAATCCCCATTCTACTTTCTTCAAGCCCATGATTCACACGAACAATATAGAACGCCCAAAACCCTAGTTTTTATGACCAGTTAGTCAGTCAATTTTTATGTAAATTGGGTAATGGTTCTGTCAGACTTCTCTAAAATCTTTATAACGGAATATAAGGAAAAAGAAGAAAAAGAAGAAGAAGAAATATACATAATAACTTTGAACAGTAAAGGTGGGAATGGTTACAGAACTACCTCCTCTTTGGAGTAGGAAGACAGAGCGCCGTTCATACTTGCAGCGTATGAAAACCCTTTTGATTCGGAGGTGAAAAGCATTTCCATTATTAGTGCATGCGAGTTTTTGATTTTTTTTTTCTTTTCTTTTGTTTTTTTTATCTTGCCATTATCAGAATAATTACTCTTTTTTAAGCACATTCGATCACATGTCACCCAATTTTTATGTCCTTTGTGTCTCTAACACCTGAACAAATATATTTACATATATGATATGATACATAATAGTCCAAAGTTTACCATCACATAAAAAAATAGCAAAATGAGTATTTTTTAAATAATTGAATAAATCTTTTAAGGAATAAATGTATTACCCTAAGATGTTATAAGTGTAAAAATGATTTTTTTATGCTTGACATGTAAATGCATAAGAATTGTGTGATATGTGTATAAATTTTTCTTTTTGATTAAAAAGGGTATGATCTAGAGAGTAAAATATATATTTGATGTGTCGTAAAAAATTATTTTAATCATGCATGAATCTCAGAGCACTTTGAGCCAGAAGGAATTCTAAATATGAATTGAAGATCATTCGAGCTTCGATTTCACAAAATTATAAACGAATTGAGCGTCTTGGTAAGAAGAACGCAACGACTCCAAACTTGGTCAAACTCGAGTCCAATCAAGCTCATATCAAACTGTTTAAGCATAATTGGAAGCTTAGGATGACTAATCAAATGGATTCTAAATATGAAGTCGACTTTTCTCTTGGTCACAACACAAAAGAAGATCCAAATACTCGCATGCTAAGCAAGATGTGGAGACTTTTCTCTTGGCCACAACGCAAAAGAAGAACTCGTTGCTCGTCTGCTACGTAAGACGGAGATAACTTTCCTCTTCTGCAAAAATCACGCTAGCAAAAGGCTCCACTCTTAATCTTTTTTCTCATTCTCCACTCTTCTACAAAAATCACTTGTTGCTTCTTCCTCTCATCCACAGATTCTATTTATAAGTTTAAAAGAAGGTCTGGTATTAAAGGTTATTATTAAAAAAAATTTGAAATCTGCTTAATTTTTTTTTTGTTTGCCCTTTCCATCTTCAAGTTTTTAACATTCAAGCTTCCTTATTATGGTCTTCCGGCTTCCTCATTTTAAATAAAAAAGGAGCTGAAAATCTTTCCATATTCCCAACTTTTAGCCTTCCAAACTCCTTCACAAAAACAAAAAACAAAAAATTCCACCTTCAAAATTCATTAAAAAAAAA
>NEWO01000001.1:1241696-1257411 GCA_003013225.1 Phalaenopsis aphrodite
CATGCGGGGCCATACCAAAAGACGCCCCATCCGAAAGTAGAAAATAAGGCAGAACAATCTCCATAAATCCATAGACATAGTTTAGAGTGACAAAATACATCTCTAGATCACCTGCAACTATAATTTCAAGTTAATGGGCAGTTATAAAACTTCAGAGTTTGAAGTAAGAAGACCCATCTGCTCAGTGAGGTTGTCCATGTTATGAACCCCATCCCACCCTTGTCCAAGCAGTTTCGTTGTCTCTCTAGCGTCAGGAAAGGCAGAATTAACTTCGTCGGTGTCACCAGAAATCGGGCTTGCTGAAAGGAATTGTTCCCAAAAAGAGTCGACAATACCGGGAAGTTTTGTGCCGTCGCCTTCACTAAAGATACCGATGCCAGCATCGCCTGCAAACTTCTCCAACTCTAGAGCAGTCATTCCATCAACTCCAGCAATAGACCGAGCAAGAGCACTTTCTGCTTCGGAGGCTGCATGGCTCATACTTAGAAAACCAATATCCGTCTGGGGAATTCCCTCTGGAAAAATGGGTAGTATGTTGTTACCTGGATCTGTAACAACTGAGGGAGATTGTATTTCAGATAAAGGAGACGAAGAAGAAACTGCTGAGAAACCTCTTGAATTTTCTTGAAAGGTGACTCCAGAACTCCTACTTGAAGAACTCCGGCTGCTGTCTAAAGTATCAGATGATAAATGAAGATTTCCATGTTGAATGATGCTATCAGGTTTGCTAAAAGAATCCATACTAGGAGATGATTCTGAGTTTATTGCTTGCGTGAGCATTAACTTGGCAGCCTCTGTCAACAAGGGCTGATACTTAACCATTTGTGTATCGGGTGAGGTGCTTTCTGCCTCCAACTCACCTTGATTAGGTAACCTTCTCTTCTTGTTGCCACCAGAAATTAGTTGGTTATTGGCATTGTTCTGCTGCACCAGCTGAGCTAAGAATTCGGGGCTGTTTATGGCCTTGGCCAAGAATGACATCATTTGTTGCTGGCGCTGTTCCATTCCATGAATACGCTTGTTTAGGGCTTGAAGCTGATGGTCTGTAGTCTGCTGTTGCTGCCTCAGCCTTACGAGTTCCTGCATGAGAACATTTTTATCCCGTTTGAGCCTCTCAATCTCTTCATCTAGACCAAACTTGCCAACCTCAACACATGATGTGACTGAAGGATTCTGGGGAAGGGACGGTGGTTGAGTATGTGCATGGGAGGATTTTTTCCGGTTTATGCTTTTTAAAAGATGTTTCTGATCTCTTAAGAATCCCTCATTTGCGAATTCCCAGCGATCTGGATCAATTTTTCTGAATCCCTGACAGATGAAAAAAAGAGCATCATGTCGAATCTTAAAAAGTGTATGCCGTACACCAAGTGAAACACAAAAGAGAGCGGAAAAGGATATAACCTCTTCTTTTTCGTTCAAGTCCTGTGTTAAGATTGAAACAAATCCTACATTCTGTGGCCACTTTTAAGAGAAGAGGGATATTTGGATTCCATAAAAAACCCCTGGGTCCACAACTATAATCGAATTTGTTGACAACGACCGAGCACCAAAACACAAAAGTGGCAGAAAAATTATTCAAGAGAGAAAAATAGAGCCCGGCCACCCATTTTGAAAAACCAGTGGGTCATAATATATGAGAAAGAAGACTTATTGCTAATGATGGAATGCAAAAATAGGAGTCATTCTAGACTCATCTCTATCTAGAGAAAATTTTACATCCGGAGTCCGAAAGCAGTTTTGCGTGTGGACTTTCAATAATATGCACCACGTGTAGTGGGTACCTCATAATATGATATACTGTATCCATATGAACATTTCTTGGATCACGCATGTAGTGGCTCACTACATTCACTACAAAAGAGATGTGGGGTCGAGTGTGACACAAATAAATCAAACGACACATCAATCTCTAGAACCTCTCACAATCAACTGGTTCTCATGTCCTTGCACTCAGCTTAGCCTTCTGGTCAATTGGAGAGACTGCAGGTTTGCACCCTAACATACATATTTCCGTGAGTAGATCTAGTACATGCTTTCTCTGGGACACGACCATCCCCTCTGGTCCACCAACCACTTCAATCTCAAAAAATTATCTGAGTTGTCCAAGGTTCTTCACCTCAAATTTATTACCCAATCGAACATTTAAATGGGCAATCTCTGTCTTATCATCACCGGTGATAATAACGTAATCAACATACAAAGTAAGAATAGTGATGTGACATTCATGTTGTCGAAAGAACATCATATGATCTGCATTGATCTGTTGATATCTCATGTCAATCTTGCCTTTGTAAACTTGGCAAACCAAGCTCGAGGAGACTGTTTAAAGCCATACGATGACTTGTTGAGCCTACGCACCTTGCCCACTATCTGGACTATACTGCATCCTGGTGTTATCTCCATATATACCTCTACCAGCAACTCATCATTAAAAAATGCATTCTTCACATCAAGTTGGAGTAACCTCCACCTAACATTCAATGTTAGAAAAATCAGTGTCCTTGTTGTGCTCATCTTTGTTACTAGTGCAAAGGTTTCATCAAAGTCGATGTTATGTCTAACATACATTTTCGCCACTAGTCGTGCTTTGTACCGCTCCATCTTCCCTTCTAGAGTTTGTTTCACCACGAAGATCCACTTACACCCAACTGCATTCTTCCCTGTTGGTATTGACACTATCTCCCATGTTCAATTTTTATCGAGAACCCCAAGCACTTCATGTATAACCTCTTTCCTCTTGAGATTATTTTTAGCAATCTGCCAAAACTTGAGTATAGAGATTGTATCCAATAATGCAATGAATACTCCATGCAAATGTGATATATTAGAATACGAAATAAAGTTAGCAATGTCATGTTCCCACCCATAACGATCGAGCGGATGTCTCGTTTTACTGCGAGAGGTCTTCCTTAAAGTTTTAGGGTTAGGAGAAGATAGATGATGAATCATATCACTTAGGGATTCTGAGTCGGAGGTGGATGATGTAGGTTTCTCAAGAGTTGGGGAAGACTAGAACAAAAAGCTTGCTGAAACAAGTGGCACTGTAGAAATTATTCCCTCATTTTGTTTCCTTTTTCATGAATGCACCCTTAGCTCACCTTGAGCCTAAATCCCGCCACCTCTGGCTTCACTCTCATTATCTGGTTCCTCAACTGATTCATCCCACAACACAGGAAAAAACATTGCTCCCACGTGTACTACTCTCTCTCCATTGTAAGTCACCTCCCTTGCCTCATATATCCAATATCTGGCGAGTCAGTGAAAGGTGAGGTCAACTCCTGGGTGTAATACGGTTTAAATTTTAAATGACACATCCATGCTCACAAATAATATCTTCTCTATCAGGCTCCAGCAGTCATACCCATTTTGGGATCTAGCTTCTCCATTGATGATCTGTTTTTTTTCGCAAAACATATGTAGTCAAACACCTTCAATGGAAACAATTATGTCCTTTCAACATCTGACAATGAGACTTCCAATCCAAAACCCTTGAAGGCATTCTATTGATCAATTAAGCAGTTGCCAATACGACTTGCTCATATAAGTGTTTTGGGACATACATTACAATCATCATGCTTCAAGCAACCTCTAGAAAATGTTTATTCTTCCTCTTTGCTACTCTGTTTTGGGTCGATGTGTACGAACATAAGGTTTGATGTTGTATTCCTTAGACTGACAAGTATTCCCTAAATATTTTGTTGGTAATTATATCTCATTATCAGACATCAATAACTTTAATACTATATCATATTGAATCTAGATTGCATTGTGGTAGTCTTTAAACCAAGCAAAGACATAAACCCTTGAAGGCATCCTATTGATCAATTAAGCAGCTGNACATAAACCCTTGAAGGCATCCTATTGATCAATTAAGCAGCTGTCAATACGACTTGCTCGAATAAGTGTTTTGGGACATTCATTACAATCATCATGCTTCGAGCTACCTCTATAAAATGTTTATTCTTCCTCTTTGCTACTCTATTTTGGGTCGATGTGTACGAACATAAGGTTTGATGTTGTATTCCTTAAACTGACAAGTATTCCCTAAATATTTTGTTGGTATACTATATCTCATTATCAGACATCAATAACTTTAATATTATATCATATTGAATCTAGATTGCATTGTGGTAGTCTTTAAACCAAGCAAAGACATNATACTATATCTCATTATCAGACATCAATAACTTTAATATTATATCATATTGAATCTAGATTGCATTGTGGTAGTCTTTAAACCAAGCAAAGACATGGTCATTATTTTTCATCAAATATAAGCAAGTAACACAAGAAAAACAATCAGTAAATATCACAAAATATCAATAATCGTTCATAAAACTTGTAGAGAAAGATCCACAAACATCAGAATATATCAAGTCAAAGACACTAGAACTCATATTTCCATAAATGATATAAGAGCACCTATTAAGTTTGCAAAACTCACAAGCATCACAAACAAGTTTTTATTTATTTGTCTTTTCATATAAAGAATCATATAATCAGCTCAATAAACTAAAACTAAGAGTGTGTCATGAGCCTATGATGTAGCAGCAACAAATACTCTACACCTCCCAAATGCTCCTACTCTAGAACTCTAATACAAATCATAATCCATCTTCTCCAGGTCCAAATACTGTTTATTATGTCACGTTCCAGTCCCGAGTGTCTTGCCCATTCTTTTCTCTCGGAAGATCATCTTAGAAATATAAAAAAAAAAATGCATTTAAGATGAAAAATAATGATACTAATGGATAAAAAATTCACTGAAAAAGGAACATGCATAACATTGAACAAAGTCATATAATTGGTATCCCTCACTGTACCCTTATCAACTATAAACTGTATTGTACCATCAACAATCTGAATGCTCTGATACTATTAGGGGAGTCTAGAAAGAAAACTCTATAGCATTACCTATCACATCTCGATATGATCAGAATCTACTATTCATTATGATGATCCTGTGAAAGAAATAGAGACAAGAGCGTGTGTATCAAAAGTAAATTTATCAGAGTGAGCATAAGTGACAACTTTACCCTTTGAAGACGACTTGTTGGAAACACACTCAGCCACATCTCTGATTGTTTCCTACTTTCTCTTCAACAACTGCAGATACTCATGGTTCTCATTGGTAAAAACCACACCTGTCTCTTCCTCCTCTACTACCATCAGATTTGCTTGATAGCCCCTTTTACACTTTTTTAACCACCACGGCCTCCACCCTATCCACGTTCATATGTCTCTCTCTCCTTAGGTGGCTTAGGGCAAGTCTTACTCAGATGTCCCACTTCATCACAATTGTAGCACTGCAATCATAGCCAAGCTCAAGGGAGCCAAAGCTAAACGCACACCCAGAAGTCCACTCGGCTCAGAATGTAGTTTCATGCGACTCTCCTTCTGTATCATTACGACAATGACCTCATCTAGCAAAGAGATAGTAACCTGAGTTGGAAGGACAGATCTCTTCTGATAAAAAATCGGGGTTTGTGTAAAGTTCTCCCATTTGTTGCACTCTGAATCACCAGCTCGATGTCAATGATAAGTGATCAAGATCTGTCCATCGCTGCTCCAGTTTTATAGCGAATTCCGAACTCGATCTATCACCATATACCATTGCTCCTTTCTCATATTGGATAAAAAAAACCTTCATGTGGTTCTCAATTTTAGCATAGGTTCTCTTCAACTTTATCCAAATGTCATTTACCTTCCGAATGTCATCCACTGATGAAGCGATCAATGAAAGCATCGAGTTGAGAAGCCAACAGTAAAGTAAGTCGTGTGTGGTACTCCATTCGTCCCCATCAACACTATCACCCTCTGGCTCAGTCTTAACTCTCGTCAGATAACCCTTTAGTCTCTTCTCTACTAGGGTAGTCTCGATCTGACGCAGCCAACTCAGATTCGTAGCCAGTTCGTGAAGCTCCACAAGAGGGAGAAGTAGCTTACCTGCGTCGGAGTATGTGCTGAGGTGGTAGCTCCCATCAAGACGCTAACTCTCTGTATGAGCCCAACCACGACCATGAGAACTTCAGGATCTAAATTTCCTAGAAGCTCAAATCTTTTACCTCTCGCACAATTTTCGTCTCCTAACTTCCTCGAACATAAGAATTCAAGTCTAAATCACACATAAATTTTGATCCATCGTCTCTATAAGCCGCAATCACTTCGTTGTTCTAACGTTCTTAAGAAGTTGGGATCCTATTACTACAGACGGGATCATAGCACAGAAGGATCTCTTGTTACCGCCTCATCGCAACTCTGGACGCAATCTCTACCATAACCTCCTTTTTGACACCAAGCAGATCGACCTTGAAGATGTAAGCCTCCAACGTCTCCTTCTAGTCGATACAAAGCAAGCAAAGAACAATGGCGATTTGAGACTAACCAGCTTCCTCTATCCATAAATCTCAATAGACTTCACCTCAGGCTTCTTCACCTCCTCCTTGGGTACGATGACGCTAAGTATGTCATTCTCCATTGATGCCTTCACCTTCGTGTTCTCTGGCAGTCGGAATCGATGGAGGAAATTATTGTTGCTACGCTTGGTTCGATGCCAGCGATAGTCCTTCTCTTCCTGCTCCTCCTTCCTCTCGCCACTGATTTGAAGTACATTGCCTTCCAAGACCTTAATTCACACAATCCAACCGACTCTAATAGCAAATACAACATGTTTTTCAAAAACCTAATATGTTTATTCATAACTTGAACTCAAATAGGATATTACGGCATTTTACAAATAAACAACTAAACTTCTTCAATATTCCCTTTTACCAATAAGACCCTAAATAAGGTTCAAATCTCAACATTGAGTGAAAAAGTGAGCCATCATCTCCACTTCATGGAGAAGAAAATGAAAAAAGTGTAATCTTTGCTCTAATTCCATTAACTATCCTTCATTGAAAATAGAAACCTTAGAATTGCATGCAAACTCTAAAACCAATGCATATATGTGATTAAAACCACTAGGAAAAAAAAAACTCCATCATAAAAATTCTAGAGTTATTCTCCAGTCTCCAATTAAAATTTTGTGAATAAAATCATATATACATATTCCTTTCGATCTAAAATGAATTAGGCTAGTAGGTTTAATCAAAAACACTCGTTCAAAGTTAAGAGGCAAGGGCTTAGCTTTCACGGATTAAAAATGCTCCACCTACAAAACCTTTCTATCTCCCAGTTAACTTTGATCATTGAATCCAATATGGTGGAACATTCAACCTTTACACTATGATTATTAATTTGGATTGATTAAAATTCACTACTAACCTCATTCCAATCTCAAATCATTAACATCATAGCATATAGCATATAGCATATAGCATATAGCATACAGCATAAATCATTATCTGTAGGTTGTAGGTTGTGAGAAAGTTGTCAAGGTGAAAACTAGGATGGGAAAGATAAACCTAAACATGGGTAGTAACATTCCAAGAAATTTAATTTAAGAATGACCCTCCGCAACAAACCATGAAAGATTAGAATAAAGATTAAAGAGATATTATTATTGATAGTAGTTGAGCTTGCCAAGAAAATAAACTTGCATAATAGTAGAAAAGATTACAAGAGATAACAAATCTCCATAGTTTTGAAGTTCACATATCATTAAAAAAAACGTAAAAGCATAGTAAGAGTCCCCTAGAGGACTATGACAAGGTAATATGGAATCTAGAAAGTACCCAGAATGTCCAGGGAGTGCCTAAGAGAGTAGACATGACCAACAGAGGTAGATAGAAATAATAAAAAAGAACCACTGAAACATGAAAACAAGGAACACAGAAAAATGACAAAGGCAAGTGAGCTAGGGCATATAAAACATGAACATGGGGAACAAGTAGTCCATTAAAAATAAGATGTAATAAGCCATAATTTTTTGATGATATATTAAATGAAAATGTATATTCACAACACCTAATATAAATACTTTCTATAAAAAAAAATAACATAATGAAATATAATATACTATGTATCACATAAAAGGCTACAGGATCAACAAAGAAAAGCTAAGCTTCATTAGATTCCAATTGTGCTTCAATAAATCTCAACAACACACTAATAATAAGATTAATCATTGAACGTGATTTTGTTAACATAGACATTGAATAATTTGTCCCAACAAATGCCAAAACCTCATAGAAGAGTACATAATCTTTAAATTAATCCCAAAAAAATACAAAAAAAATGATATATCACAAATTAGATCCAACACACTTTGTACCACGATCATTATCACCAATCGCACCAATGTCCTCTTCATTAACATCATCAGCAACATCAAGAAAACGTAATTCACAAAATTGGCTTACAAGAAAAAAGTAATTCGTTATCATTATGCTCTTGGCCATGTCGAAGCACATCCTAGTCACGTGAATAGATGTCCCAACCTTCTCATGAGTGTACCAGGCATGCTTAACATAGCAACCATGCTAAGACTTCCCAAACATGGGACACATGTCCTACTTGTGTTGAGGCGTGTCTAAACTTATTTAGGTCTAATTTTTGGGGAAAAAAGGCATCATATATGATTTTCAACATTTTAACATATGGCAGGGCTATGTGTCTAACAAAGACATAGAAGTGCATTTTAATTGTTTATGCTTCATAATGATGGGCCAACCCAAATACTATCAACGACAAGGAATAAAGTATCACTAGTACAACCAGAGGTTGCAAAATTCATTCTTAAAGTCTTGGATAAGAATCTACAACGCACTAGAACGCCCTTGTTGGCGATTCTTTACTCCGACAGCATCTAAAGTTCCTCGAACAATGTGATATCTCACACCGGGTAAATCCTTAACCCTTCCTCCTCTTACTAATACTACAGAATGTTCTTATGAATTATGGCCAACACCAGGTATATAAGCAGTGATTTCAAATCCAGAGATTAATCGTAATACCTTACTTCTTTTATTTTGTACAAAACAAAAACTTCATTTCTCCGGCTTGGTTAAGTATAAGTACAGGCCTGGCCAGTACTTCTTTTGTTCCGACAAATAAAAATTTTTATTGAAACGAGAAGAATAATTTTCATTGTCATTCCTAATTATTAGAAATTAGATAAAATTCTAACAGATAGATTATCTTATAAATTATTAAATTATTGAAAAAAATTATCTATTATCTATATCTAACTATATCTAAATTAATAATTAATAGAATGAATATATTCTATTTTTATTTTATATTATATATATTTATTATTTATATTTACTAATTTTTACTAATTGAATCTTAGAAATTCTATTTCTATTCTCAGTATAGTTAGTATATTCTAGTAAATTAGAGTCTAAATTAGAAGATTTAATCTTTAGAGCTTTATAGTAAAAAAGAGTAAAAGTGTTCTAGTACTATTACTAGTACTAGTAAGAGTATTTATAGTATATAGTATATACTAATATAATACTAATATTGTACTAATATTTTTCTATAGTACTAAGGTTTTTCGTTTTTATTTTTTTTATTTCTTAATACTTCTTTCTTATTAATATTAATATATGTTGAAAATCTGCACCGCTAATCACCTCGACAGTCGAAGAAAAGGAAAAAGAAAAAGAAACTAAAAGAAGAAAATTACGATCAAGAACACACAAGAATTTTACAAGGTTCGGTCCATAGGACCTACATCCACGGGAGGGAAATCAACCATCAATCCACTGAGGCAATAAAACAAGATTTACATAGCTTTTCATTAAGAGATGAACTCTCCTGTCATACTCTCTCTCTCTCAAAACAATTCGATACAAGGTCCCCAGGATGCTCTCCTCAACTTCTTGAAGTCCATCCTCTTCTTTCTCTAACCAATTGTTTTTCTTATCTCCTGTTGAAACCCTCTCTACATCTATCTTCATTATTTATAACTAATGAGTTATCCTCATGTAGACTAGTTCATCGATTAGAAGCCTTCTTTTCTTCTTTAACAAAAGGTGATAGAATTACAATTATATCATTGTCTTAGTTTGTAATTGTGAGTCATCGTGACAATTCTCCACCTTGACTATCAATTACAAACCACCACAATAGAGATTCCCTCCACCTAGCCCCGATGGGCCCTAAGCCCTTGGTTGAGTTCATTAAGTTCAGCAGTACATAAACTTAAATGTAGGTAGAACATTTTTTAGCATTTCAGTTTTAGATTGAACAACATTAGAGAAATTATCAATCACAGTTCTTCCAATTAAAGAATATAGACCATTTTTTCTAATTTCATTCATGACATTAAGAGAACATTTAGTTACTCTAATACAGTCATTTTCTGTTTTGAAAGAATAGCCATTTGATTCCAATATACCTAAAGAAATCAGATTCCTTTTGAGTTCTGGTATGAACCTGATATTTTGCAGTATTCGTTTAACTCCATCAAACATCCTTATCTTGATTGTTCCGCTACCAACAACCCTGCGGGCTTTGTTGTCTCCAAACAGTACTAACCAGCATTGACCAATTGGAGTGTCTCAAAGCAATCATTATGAAGACACATATGGAAGGAACGACCTGAATCAAGAATTCACTCCTTGCTTGATTCAGACTTAGTAATTACCAAAGAATCAGCTGAATCGTAGTTATCAGAGGTTATACTGGCTTCTCCTGATTATTTTGGCTTTTCTTGATAATTTTTCTTTCTATCCGGAAAGTTCTTCTCCAAGTTACATTCCTTGTGGCAATAGTAACACTTGTAAGGTCCCTTTGATGACTGATTTCCGCCATTTTTTTCTTATCTTGATCTTGATATGGTCTGATCGTTTCTTGAATCTTTCTTGTCTGATCTAACGACAAGACAATCTTTGTTGATTTCCTCGTTCATGTCATGTTTATTTTGAAATTCTTTGGTTCTAATCAACAATTGAACATCTTCTAGTGAAATTGTCTGCACCCTTTCATAGGGCATCACATCTTTGAAGTGCTCGTAACTCTTGTGAAAGGAGTTTAGCACAGTAGTGTCTTGTCCTCGTCATTCATCTTCACGTTGATTTTTTCAAGATCATCTATGACTTGTTGAACACATCGATCTGCTCTTAGATAAATTTATCTTCATGCATCTTGAAAAAGTACAGGCATTGCTTCAAGAACTTATTGGCCAAAGATTTCATCATATAGAGCTGCTCGAGTTTAGCCCATAGCGCTTGAGCCGTCGTCTCCCTCGATACTTCCCTCATAGCTTTGTCGCCCAAGCTCAAGATTATCAGGCTATGTGTTTTGTCCAAGATGTCGTTCTTTTCTCTCTTAGGCATCTCAGACGGTAATGTCGTCAGCGCTTGTAATGCTTCTGCAACGCCTTGCTGCACCAACAGGACTCTCATCTTGACTCTCCACGGGCATCATTCTTTCCGGTAAATTTCTCGATGTCAAAATTAACGGTTCTCATTGTCATGGCTAGAATTCCCACAAATGACGTCAATTGTTGAAAATCTACACCGCTAATCATCTGGACAGTCAAAAAAAAGAAAAAAGAAAAAGAAACAAAAAGAAGAATATTGCGATCAAGAACACACAAGAATTTTACGTGGTTCGGCCCATAGGACATACATCCATGGGAGGGAAATTAACCATCAATCCATTAAGGCAATAAAATAAGATTTACATAACTTTTCATTGAGAGATGAGCTCTCTTGTCACACACACTCTCTCTCAAACCAAATCAATACAAGATCCCCAAGATACTCTCGTCAATTTCTTGAAGTCTATTCTCTTCTTTCTCTAACCAACTGTTTTTCTTCTCTTCTTTTGAAACCCTCTTTACATGTATCCTCATTATTTATAACTAATGAATTATCCTCATGTAGACCGGTCCACCAATCAGAAGCATTCTTTCCTTTTTTAACAACAAGTTATAGAATTACAATTATGTAATTGCCTTAGATTGTAATTGTTAGTGATCGTGCCATATGTGTGTGTGTGTGTGCGCGCGCGTATTGTCCCGGCTTTCAATATATAGAGATGTAAAATGCGATTTATGAGATTATATTAATAATATTTCAATATGGGATACTACGTAAGTATATGTATCGTTATCAAGTAATATAGAACTTTCTGATTAAGTCCCGAATGTCGAACCCACAGGAAGAATTAGTTTTAGATAACAAAATACTTAGCAATACATATTCTTACTCAAAATATGTTATAATAGGAATAAAAGTTTGATTCTTTTTATAATTTTTTATAGTTGAAAATAAAGTAAGCAACTAATTAACTTAACTAAAATACTTGCAAGATGAAATCAATATAAGTAAAATATTTTTTTTCTTTATCATGAATCAGTGATAAATATAAAAATTCAGTTGTGGGAGTATGTTAAATATGATGTGTCAAATAAGAGCAATAATATCATTTATCTTTACTAGAGATGTTATAAAGAACATTGGTTAATCTATAGTTTGAATAGTCTTGAAGACCGGCTAGGCAAAGAAAATACTAGCTCTCACTCTAGAGTTTTCATCTTCTCCCTCCATCTGGGGGCTAACATCTCGTATCAAAACCTAAAATCATAAATCAAATTGGGGGATTTAGTCTGTCACTCTAAATTCCTCTAATTCTACACCCTTGAAAATATATTTATCTATTTATTTACACTCAACTCATGAACTACATTCTCATTCATGAAATCAATATGTGATTTCAACCATTTGTTGACTGAGATAATATCATCTCGGATCTTACATGTTCTTACAACAAGTTTTAACATCTTAATTGGTCAAATCAAGAAGTAAATGAAGTGCAAGGTCTTGAATCATCACAACTTCTTCCAACATTGAAGTCTAATACTTCATACAACTTCCTTTAAATATTTAATCACTTATCATTTAAAAATAATAATAGAAAAAAAACTACTCATAATCCATAGAAAAAACACAACCACACATGAGTTTAAAAGTAGAAATCATGCACACAAACAAGAAATCTAAATTAAAGACCAAGTATAGTCACAAAGATAAACACTTATCTCAAATTCTCTCTATTAAATGTCTTGAAGTTCATTTGAATTCTCTTCATTTTTTCACAATATAAACTAACATTCAAAATAAAATAAAATAAAGGTGGTCGGCGGCGATGGGCGGCGGCGGCTAAGGTTGTAAATTTTAGTGGTTGGTTGCTGGTCTCTTCTCTTGAAAAATCTAAGTTTTTTCTTATAAAAATTTAATGGGTGTCTTGATGTCTTTTCAAAAATGTGTCTCTATTTAATGAATCTTCTAGAAGTTGTCTCCTCATAAGCCAATTGAATGAATTTTCGTGTCCATGGGCTATTTCTCACGTTTCTATGAAGGGTTGCTTCAAATACCTTTTCAGAATTCCACTTTCATTAATATTTCTTCAAGTAACTAACTTTGACGGTTAAGAGCGAAATACGTTGCGCTTAGGCGCGGATGCTCTTGCGCTTAGGCGCCAATCCTGGGCGCTTAGACGCTCCAATTCATTTTTACACATTTCTTTATTTTTGCAACAAATTTGACCATTTTTCACTACTTTTAGCATTTTTCATCTATTTGATTATATCTACAAGAAAAAGACACAAATAACTTTCATTCAAGCGCAATATCTCAAAAATAAGTATTAAAATACATACAAAATACTACATATTTTAGGTGTATCAAAATCTCTCAAACTTAAGATGTTACTTGTCCTCAAGTAACTTTTCAATCTTTAAAAACCAACATAAGTAGATAATGCATATGAGTTTCTGTAGAAATTGCCAAAATTTAGATTTAGAAATATAGTTGCCCAATTTAGAAAAAATATTTGTAAATGAGACCAACTTAAAGTTTAAAAATTTTTAAGGTTAAGAAATATAAAAATATAAGTTCTTATCTAATTCAAAAATATTGTAGATTTTCCAAATATAGAATTTAGTCTTTTTATTATTTCCACTTAAAATTTTTTATTAAGAATAATTTTACTTACCATATTATATTTTTAAGCTTGAGAGTTTTTCAAATCTTATACTTTAAAAAGATTTAATGTGGAATCAATTTTTGATTAGGCACTAATCCTCAAGTTTCTCCACCTTTTTCTTTTTTTTTCTTTTTCTTTTTCTTTTTTCTTTTTTCTTCTTTCTCTTTTTTTTTCTTTTCAAGGCAATGATTACTATATCTGGATAGGTCTTTAATGGTTTTGAATTACACTTCTCTTTTTCTAAAGCAAAGCCCTGATATAAATATTTTACATATAAATATAATAATAGTTTTGAAAATTATTTTTAATAAAAGAAATTTAAGTATTAAAAACAAAAATATAAATTTCTTAATTTTTCAAAAATATAATTTTTCTTACTAACGATAGTTAAGCTATATTGAGCATTTTCTACACTAAAAATTTTTTTAAGTTTTTACTCATTACTATACATTTTAACTAAATTTTCTTACTCATTTCTAAAATCAAAATTTTACTTCCCTAATATAACTTCATAATCATTTTAAGTCAAAATCAAATTTATTTGAAAAACAATTGAGAACAAATAAACTTTTAAGTTTCTTAAAAATTTTTCATCCCCAAACTTAAATTTTTAACAGAAATAAAACATTTAGCATCATATATAAAAACAGAAATGAAAATTAACTATAACATGCTTATAGAAATTTTCATATCTTAAATATGCAAGTATAAAGATTAAAATCAGGAGTATAAAATTAAATTGATCAAATTTTTAATTCTACTCAATATAAAGAGATTCATTAGACTTCTATGCAGTTGAGTATAACTGAAAAGCAAATAAGCACACTGACAAACAAACACAATTGCAACATAAAGAAAAATAACTGGTAGTAAATTGAAAAACTTTTTAACAAGCAGCTCTTAAGTAAAAAGCTAGTTAAATTTTAAACTTTTCCAAGATTTGAATTAAGTTCAACAAACACTAACTAAATACACCAAACAACACAATTAACATAATTACTACCACACAAACATACTAGCTACACAAAAGTACAAATACATTACAGAAATGTCTACAAAACACAACTAAAACTAACAATTTCAACAATCTCAACTGAAAACAATAAGAACAGAATACCTGCACAATCCACAATACATAAACATAAAATAACATAAAACAAAAAACAGAACTACAAATTCAACTAAGCATCATCTTCCTCATCACTATCATCACTACGCCAAGCAGTTGCAGGCTCATATGGAGGATATCTAGGGTACTGAGGAAATACTACATCTCGGTTATCTCTATTGAGATGTTCCATAGCTGTGTTGTATTCCTCATAATCACTTCTTCTCATATACCCATCCATATGCTCAGCAAAATGCTATAAATTTAATACCTATCCGCAGTGTGATTGACATTATCTAAAATCCTTTGCAATAACTCAGTCTGAGACAATGAGCCAGAAGTCTGACCCCGTGATATAGAAGCATGTAAAGTAGAGGCTCGTGAAGTAGAGATAGCAGAACTACTGGAGAATCAAATTGAGAGTTTTAGTCTGTCACGCTAAAGTCCTCTAACCACTTGAAAATATATTTCCCTATTTATTTGCACTCAACCTCATGAACTACATTCTCATTCATGAAATCAATATGTGGTTCAAATCATTTGTTGACTGAGATAATACTATCTCGGATCTTACATATTCTCACAACAGGTTTTAACATCTTAATTGGCTAAATCAAAAAATAAATGAAGTGCAAGGTTTTGAATCATCGCAACTTCTTCCAACATTGAAGTCTAATATTTCACACAACTTCCTTTAAACATTTAATCACTTATCATTTTAAA
>NEWO01000001.1:1259587-1276471 GCA_003013225.1 Phalaenopsis aphrodite
TAGTAGGCTTATGCTAGACCAACGCCTTCCGCCTCGTGCTCCACTTCCTCCGAGTCGAGTGGTCCCACAGAACCCACACAGAGCCCACCAAATAATTTGAAAACCTATTTTAGGCGCAAGACTAAAGTGACAATTTAGTCATTTGTTAGTTATTACTGTTTGGTTTAATATCGTAAGCTTGTTCTAAATTAATAAAAAACAAATATAAATCCTCCTTATTATCTCTAAACTTCTCCATCAAACCTCTCAATTTTTCTAGCATGTATTATTATCTCAACCAAAGTAATCATAGATCCCCTTTATTATTCAGGCTAAAACATCAAGTAGCATAGATAATTTTGTCTTGATTTATTGTTAAATAAATTCCTTCATGCTCGTCATGTATTATTACTTCTATTGAATGTAATAAATACTATTCCTAGCATTGGGCATACACCTATCAAATACTTGTGGTATGTAGAACATGTATACATGTTGTCATGTGTGTTAGAAAAACCATTCTGATATTAGCTAGTTAGGCCGACGGATCTACAAAAAAATCATTAATTGTCATAAGATTGGTGCTTAGTTTTTGTTCTAAAGCATAATAGTATATATATAGAGACACACACACACACACACACACACATATAACCAAGTATAAATGAATAACGAGTCATATACATCGATCTATATGAGTATAGTTGATATGGTGGCACAAGATGTCAGCATAAAAATGCATTATCTACTAATTTCATAAAAAAAAATCATGATTCTATAAATTATCTAAAAATAAATAACAATTTTTCATTGATGTAATGCATTATTATTTTAACCTAATTATATGATTTACACTAATTACCTGCTTTTATGTAATATTCATGCTCTTTTTTATTTAAGTTGCAAGGCCCAGTTGACCTCATTTTTTGGTGAGGATTTTACTTCTCTCCTTACAGCCTAGGGTCTAACATTAGGTTTTTCTTATTTGACACTCCAAGAGGACTAGTACTGGGACCCACACTGCTTAGAAAATTCAAGTCACCTATTTATTCCTTCGAGCCTCATATAAGCGGTTCTAGATCCTCAGCATTTTGTTGAGTCGAGTTGAACTAGCATTTTAAGGCTCGAGTTGAGTTCCTATATGAATAGGAGCAGTCAAAGGGAAACACTTAGTAACTCGAGCACTCGCGGACACTGCAATTTGCGCACCCACTAAACCACGCACAATATTGGCTTGAATCGGATCGACCGTCAATGAACTTGTCCGGACGATCTTGGATGACGAAACAAACCTCGCGAACGCGTCTGGAACGTTGATTTTAGCTAGAAATGACACTCATATTGTTATGGTTCCACGCGCGAGCAATTAGCACGAAAATCGATGCACGTTTTTTTAATTAAGGGGTGCGGGTTCAGGCTCAGTCCAGGTTAAATTCAGGTTGGACATGGGCTAAACATGAGCTAGTTAATTCAAATTTTAAATTTGAATTTCAAATCAACCACTCAATTGGACCTTAATTAGATTTAATTAGAAATCATTATTTTCCAAAGAAAAGTGCCCCCGAATGGTTAGCGAGATGGCGAAAGTGATCCCAACCTTAAGTAGTTGTTGAGCATCATGTAAGTTAGCGAGATGGCGGCATTGTAGTGAAGAGAGATGGTGAGATGTTATGCGAATTTGGAAGGTTTAAGGATATAAAGAAAGCGGGCAGAGCACGTAATAAGCGAGACTGCGAGAGTAAGCAAGTGCAAAAGATTGGCATTAAGTGCAAGGAAAAGGCGAAGAGCGAATGCTAGTCAAGTAGAAGCGCTGGGGAGGCTAGCGGCGGGGGCCGCAGAAGGGTTGGGGGGGTGTGGGCGGGGAAGAAGAGAGGGGCATCTAGGTTAAGGTTTTCCTCACTCTAATGTATTGAGGAAATAGGTTGTGTTCCTATATATATACATATAGAGGCAGAGGAGAGAGAAATAGATATAAATATAGGACAAATGCATGTGAAAACAACTAAGAGAATATTAATAATAATAGATATTTAAATGTATATCTTCCTAAGCAAGTATTCTCCTAATATAACACTTCTTAATATTACTTTTTAAACTATATTCCATATGCTAACTAATTCATTTTTAAAGTTATATTTTCAACAACACTCTAGATCAAGACATTTTAACGTTTTCTAAAAAACAGGACTAGTGGGCACACTTGTGAAGTTCAACAAACATATTTAACACAAGCTCTGTCCTCAACTCTCATACTTCAAAATTAAAATTGTACCCTAATAAAAAAGAAAACAATATAGTCGACTACTATGCTCCCACTCCCTCTTACGACACAATATTTCTATTTTAAAAATATATATATATACTTACTTTATCTGAGTAATTTCCCCCAATAGTTGCTCCATTTTAAAAAGGGAGCGAAAAAATATTACTGCATTTACAAGGCTAAAAGCTCTATTTCAGGGGAATGAGCAATCATGTTATGGATATGCAAGCCTAATTGCAAACTTTCCTTGAAAATTTTGAATCTAATAAGTAGCAAAAGATAATATTATGCTTCATGTATTGTCATCAATCTCACATCAACAACCACATAGCACGCTTTTCGAAATATTTTACAAATAAAAAACACCATTAATATAAGATTCTGCATTTGTCATCTATGTGAGAAAACAACATATCAGAGATTCAGAATTAGGAAAAGATAAGAGCAATTTTTTCAGATCATAAAGATATTGTAGAGCATAACCTGCATAGAAATAGTTGGTAAATTATATGAAATAACAACCAACCATTCAATTTAATTTGTTATCCTTCCACTTTATATACAAGCTTATCACAAGTCATTGATTCCTCATGATAAGACCATACAGAATACCCTAGCTTACTAGATTTTAGTTCATGTTACTTTCAAGTCATGCACTAAGAACATGTTGGTGACTACTCTATTTCAGTTGAATTTTCTACTCTATAAAAAGAGCCCTTCTCCTATCTAAATTGACACAGAAGGATGTACTTCGATAATGAATGATAGTGAAATATCAACATGGTGCTCTCTCCTAATCCATGTCAAAATACATGAATGGCAAAAACTACTATCATTTGGATGGCGCCATGTGGTGCCGAGATAGGAAAGCAAACCTTCATAGGAAAAATGTCTTGACCCTAGAATAGAACTTTTGGCTGGAAATAAAGTAAGTGAACACCTCCAGATTCTGGTGCCATTGAGCCTTCGGAAACTACTGAATGAGGGTATCCTGTGAGGAGAAAAATGCCAAAGAAGATCGATAGAGAAAGAATAGCATAAAAACATCAACATGTGCATGGTTTAGCATTGTAGCTTATATCCATGATGTAGCGATAGAGCAATTCACTTAGAAATGCAAATGTACAGTGTAAGGGGAAGTCCACCTTGGACTTCTGACCATACTGATAGGACTCATTTCTGCTTTAAAAAAAAAGTCCATTCTAAATGAGTACCAATAAAAGAAAACTTTAAGAGGCAGCCCCTTAGCTAAAGGCCATACTGATAGCTGCAAGAGAAGTGGTCCATATGCCGAGCTTAGAGGTGATCTAATGCTAGATGTCAGGCCTTCGATAGATGGATAGTTGGTTGTCCAAGAGTCCACGGGAAACACATCCTCTGAAAACATGGATACTGTGAACCACCCATCCAGGCAATGTGGAACAAAAAAGGAATCACTGTTTCTATAAATGTGCTACATTTTTCAATTCATAATCTTTTTTTTTTTCCAAATAGCATCTTAATACACAAAAAATGGAATTGTGTGATCATTGATCAATCATTAAAAAGATGGTTTTTTTTTTTTTTAGAGGTGTGTGGTATTAGAAATAGAAGGATTTTGTTTGTCAAGTGCTTCATTTGAAGCAGATGTAAAGCATTTGTAAGGTGGGTTGTAATATCCAAGAATGCCCATTTTTTATGAATTTAAAATTCAACCAAGTAAAGCGAATTCAAGATGCAATGAACCCTTAGTACATGCCTTTTCATCCTCACGTGATTTCAAAAACCCAAACTTGCCATCAAAAGCCTAACCCCATCGTTCCTAACCTTGTCATTGCCAGTCCCTATCACGCACAAGCAACTCGGTTCCAACTTCATTTTCACTAACATCTCTGTCGCTAATAGCAGCCTCGCCATCCTTAATCTCTCCGATTCCAACCTAGTAGTTGAAAACACCTAACACACAATCGTTTCATCCCTATACAACCCATTCATTAACCCCACAAGCATACGCACCATCGTTGAGCCATTGTCCTTGTCATTGAGTAGTGTATAAATTTCTTTTACAATCAACCAAATAACCTTAAGAAACTATAAGTATTTTTTTTTTTACATTGCATTTAAAATAATCATGTATTTGAATTTTTTTTAAGTGAAACAACCCAGAGAGAATAACCATACAAAAAGTAAAATACGAAAAGGCTGTCGATCAACTTTTTGAAAATCAAAAATATTGAAAATAGTTTAGAAATTTAATTGAAATATAAGAGGTATATAATTTGGGTTTTAAAAGTAGCATGTTTTAATTTTTGAAAAATGAAACCAAATGGATCTCATTCGTCCAATAGTTTGCATAATCGTGTCTAATATCGTGAATACAACACATTTACAAAAGGTGAGTACAAAAGGTGAGTGTATACCTCGGCGATAGACGCAATCATGCAAACTAAGAGATTTGTGACATTCGTTTGGTCTACGAACATTTTATGTGTGACCGAAGAGTTCCCCTATCGAATACAAAGATTAGATAGGGTTTATTTTACCTGGGTTCCAAGTTCCCTATAGAGTCAAGTCACTATAGTTAATTACATCCCAAATTACGAGAGTCACTTGAGAAATCTCTCGATAATGATCAGAGGTATTAGTCTTCAAGAATTCAAAATTTAAGTTTTCACAGTAGGACGTGGAAAGGCAAGTAGGAGAGGCTAAAATAAGAACAGTTATTTCAATAGTCCAAAGAAAGGAACAGGTAGGGGATGTCACAGATCCTGAGGAGAAACCTCAGTGACTTCCCTGACTTATTTTACTGTGTGGTTGTGTTTTGAAGAAGATGTTATTTGAGTCTTCAATCATGTCAATTTTATTATTTGA
The DNA here is from genome assembly GCA_003013225.1 of Phalaenopsis aphrodite. NCBI lineage: Eukaryota > Viridiplantae > Streptophyta > Magnoliopsida > Asparagales > Orchidaceae > Phalaenopsis > Phalaenopsis aphrodite. Next base: position 1,264,680 of record NEWO01000001.1, read on the forward strand.
GACTTACACTTGCAGAATGATTGATTATGCAAATAGCCCGCAAAGAGATGAGGGTTTATGTTGTAACAAACGACATTCTCAGAACCTAAAGTGAATTAGGACTTATGTTGTAAAACATAGTTGTGCAGAAGCCTAAGAAATATATAAGGATTTACGTCGCGTTAGGCGAGCTACCTCGAAGTCCTATGAGTTGTTATTTAAACTAAGGAAAGAGAGATTGTTGTTGAAGATCCTCTTGTCGCTCGATCCAAGCTCTTCGTCGTGCTGCCCACAAAGTTGGCTCCAACCTGTTGTTGTAGCGATAACTCCAGAGTTTAAGTGTCTGAGATTGGTGGTTTATGCTTCACAGTTTTGGTGTCAAAGTTTGATTTTGTTATGTTTTGGTTTTGATTTTGCATGTAGAATAAGCAAATTGCAGGTAAATAAAATGTACTTGAAAAGTAAAATGCAGTAAAGTAAAATGTTGTAGATAAACTATAAAAGCGTACCCGATCATTTATTACTGTTGTGTGATTAGCATTGCAAACACAGTATGATTTGCAGCAGATTTAACTTGTAAGAAAAATAAACAAGGCGAGAAAACCCAACACGAAAGTCAAAAAACGAGTCGTAGAAATCACAAGCAAAAGAAACACGTAGCCACATATGAAAGTCCTGGTATAAAACATTGGTAAAAGTGGGGGCTCAGAGCTGGATTGTGTGCTTCCCGATCTTGAACAAGAGTTATCAGTCTGACAATCTACGGAGGGAAGTCTTTAACCTCAATCCAAGTGATTAGCCGTGGACTTTTATAGATTTTTATAGAAAAATTCTTTTATTTACATGCAAATGCTATTATTTAAGTCTTTTATGCAGAGTTCTTTTTAACATGCAAAAGAATTTTTTTTTTATTTTTGTAAATATTTTGTAAAGTCGTGTAGTCCACAAGCTAGTCACTCTAATCGTGCAAGAACTACTGACAAGCTAAGATCGTCGGGGGCAATGATCCCATCAAGAATCGGCGAATAGTATCATCGGTACTTTCCTCTCTCTTATTGAAGATCATTGAGATAGGAGATATTATTCTATAAATCTCACTTTGTATCTCCCGTTTAAGCACACATAAGCAATATCGTCATCGCCCTCGCCACTTAGACCCTAAATTTATCCTAGTACAGTGATCCATATGTGGCATTAACAAATTTCTTCAATTGTCAGGAGGATTTGAGTGTAATATCCAAACTCAAATCCCGATGCACTGGGTTTCACTGTAGGTTAAGTCATTGCGGGAATTTCACTATTGATTTAATTAAGGAAGCATGAACAACGTCTCGGTGCATTTTCATATCTAGTGTCTTAATCAGTTTGTGAATCAGGGTCAAGTGCCAAATTTCGTTATTTATTCGAAAATTAGGTGGATGAACGCTCACCTAGGGTGTGCTCTTAAAATCAATGAAGCGACACTGAAAAATAGATGGATGGCCTCTCACCTAGGGTGTGCTCCTAAAATCTAAGAAGCCTATACTGAAAAATTAGATGGATGAACTCTCACATAGGGTGTGCTCCTAAAATCTAGGAAGTCTACGCTGAGAATTAGGTGGATGGACTCTCACCTAGAGTGTGCTCCTAAAATCCAGGAAGTCTATGCTGAGAATTAGGTGGATGGACTCTCACCTAGGGTGCGCTCCTAAAATCTAAGAAGCTTACACTTTAACTTGTGCTTAAAGTGATTTAAAGTGTTCTACCCCAAAATAAGTGTTTTTACAACTAATACTCAAATATTTCTAAATGTCTTCCAAGTAATTAAATTAGAATTTCTCATTTTTTTTACTTAACCATTTAACAAAAATAAACAAAACAAACGAAAAGAGAAGGCCGACCCACTTCCAAAACTAACAAAGCAGAGGAACGAAACAACAAATGAATCGGCTTAAAAAAAAATATTAAATTCTTTTAAAAAGTGCAATTAAATCGTTCCCACAGAATAGTACTTAAATCTATTCCAAAACAGTGTTTTGATCGGCCCGAATGTTCCACAATTCAGCATAAAAAGAAATGAGACCCAAAAGCTACAAGAGACTCAGAAAAGTGCTGCCCAAAAGTCACAAAATTGAACCAAAAAGTGCAACCCACAAGCCACCAAGCGGACCCAAGAAAGTGCAGCAAAACAAGCCCCTTAACAGTGCCAAAAACCATGCATTTAAAGGCTTCAAAATTAGTGTTTAATGGCTCCAAGATCAGCCCACAAAAGCACCACAAAACTTTACATAAATTGCCCCAAATCGACTCATAAAAGCACTCCAAAACAGTGTCAAAATAGTGCCAAAACGGTGCCCAAGCTGCTCCAAAACCAGCCCACAAAACACCCCAAAACAACCCTTAAACTCTCCTCAAAACAGTGTACAAACCTCTCAAAATCAGCCAACAAACGCAACCCAAAACAATGCCCAAACAGTGTGTAATTAGCCCTAGAAAAGAAGTTTACACTCTCCTAGATTGCAGCGAAATCCACCCAAAACATCATTTAATTACCCTCCAAACAACATTAAAACAACAAGTAAAGTTCCTCAAAATCAGCATTTAAATGGGGCATAAAGCCCCCAAAAACAGTAGATGAATCAACACCCGGATGGCATATAAAACCTCCGAAACCAACAATGTATATTGTCCAAACGATGAAAAAGTCGAGGCAAAACAGCTAGAACGACATCCCAATCCTTCTTCAAAACAACAATAATATCGAGCAACCGGCCAAGAAGAATCGAATAAAAATTTGCACACATAGCCCACCATCCCTTTGTGTTAACATGTCTCCAAGCTAGACTTTAATTCTTACATTTATACCACCCAAATCTTTCGTGTCATGTCAAAACAACATCGATACGGCTTCTAGCGCGTGTGCGCAAAGATGTGTATGTAGAGGGATTAAAACTTAAGGTGCTATAATTGTAAATCCATGAGAATTACGTGGTGCGTATGTGAATCCTTCTTAAAAAAAAATCATCAAGTTCTAGTAAAGAATATTGGAATAATAGTAGAGGAAAGACTCATTTGGGAAAAAATTCACATCCAATAATTCATGGTTGAAGTAAGGAAGCCCGCGATTTTAACAATTATTAAGCATTATCTTGAATTTAATGAAGAACGATTCCATTTCTCCATGCCCACACAAAACCATTGTAGCACTAACATATCAGATGATTCCTAGATAAAAGCAAGTAAACATGGCTAATGCAATTAAAAAAACAGTAGATAATCAAAACACACAAAATAAAGTGTCACGGATGATAAACTTACTGAGACAACCAATCATATGGCACTCCAATTTGACATAACTTACTCTTCAGAAACCTTGGCAAAGCATGCTTAGCAAAATTCTAAGGACAATTCAGGGAAATAAAACTTTATGGCTCCAAACAGTAACTATAAAGAAGAGTTAAGATCCTTCATAAATCCAGAAATAAATCAAGTAGGCATTCAATCTTAAATCACATAACTCACACATCAGAGACAAACAAAAGAGACCATTGTTTGCGATTCAATAAAAAAAAATGGTGTAGAGTTCACCTTCCTAAAATCTCTTCGGTGGAGGCCGGGAAAGAATCAAGTAGGGAGATTTGCCGTATGCGAAGGGAATTCAGTTAGGGCTGTTGGACGAACACTTCTCGTCGCACGAGAGAAGGCGCAGCAGGAGCGGGCTTCGGGGAGCTTTGGCTAGAGCTGCGATCGAGAGAGAAAGAGAGAGTTGGGTTTCTTTGGTGCCGATCAAAGGAGCTGAGGTGAGCCGGAGATAGGAGCTCGGTTCGCAGCGTCGAGTCGCAGAGGAAGCGGGCGAGCGGAGGAGTGGGATTGAGGGAGCGCGGCCTTCGGCTCAAGGAGAAGCAGCGTCGAGCGGCTGTTCGGCGTGAGAAGGAACAGCGAAGCGGGGGTCTTCGGTGCATGAAGGAGAGGAGGTGAGCGAGGCTTCTTCTGCGTCGCGTGAGGAAGAGGGGAGTCCAACGAACGGGAGAGAGTTCTTTAACACAAAGAGGAGACGCAAGGAAGAGGACTTCGGTCATGCGAGAGGGTGATCAGAGGCTTCGATCGCACGAGAGAGAAAGTCCACGGGAGCAAGAGCGAGTGGAGGATCATCCAATCCTTCTATCTGAGGCCAATTAGTATAGTCAAAGATTCCAGGGAGTTACATGAAAGCTTTGGAGGGGTTGAATAGTTCCTTTCAGGCAGTCAGCTTAATTGAAAAAGCTTAATGGGGGGATTAAATGATAAATTTGAAATTTAAATTTTAAATTTTGAAATTTGAAATTTCTGAGCTGAAGTAATTATCTCGTGCTTAGCACATATCCAGCCCAAGTCAAACTCAAGTTGAACCTAGGTTGAGTTCGGGCCCACGCCCACTAAAAAAAACGTGCATCAATTTCTGTGTCATCTCTGCGAGCGCGTAACTCTAGCAATATGAGTGTCATTTATGGCTAAAATTGACGTTTCGGACACGTCAGTGAGGTCTGTTTCGTCATCCGGGGTCGTCCAGACAAATTTGCCGACGGTTGGGCCAAAAATGTGTTAACTTTGTGCGTGGTGTGGTGAGTGCGTTGCTGAGTCACGGAGGGTTCGCCTAACATCGTCTGATCCTGTAAGAACTCATTTTTTTTATCCTCTACATTTTGGTACTTAGCCCTTGCAACTAGAAGTTGAGTGCTTGGAACAACTCATGCGAGTTTTTCACAAAAATGAGTCAAGAAGTGGTTTGAAATTCTGCGGGAGGTGGACTCCATTATTAGCCTGCTAAGATGGTCAACAAGGAACTCCTAGAGATAAATTTTGGGTTCTGGGAATAGAAAATTAAGACCTCACTAAAAATGAGGTCAACAAAGACCATCAACCATTTATGGAAAAAAAATTATAAATCATCAAGGAATATGAGCAGCAATACATTCCTAATGGAATTCATCCTCGACCACAAAAAATGCATGCATAATCACAAAATTAATAAACTCCATAAAATATGTTTTATCAAGGAATCTATTGAAGAAGTACAAAAGCAACATTGGCCATTAGGTGTCAATCCAACAGCCACTCCAAACAATCATTTTCCACTTTGGTAATACAAAAGCACGATATGAAGTACCCCAGCCACATGACAAGCAGCCAAGTATTCCTTGGAGCTTCATGTCTTCTAAACCATGGAAGTCTTCATTAGACGCACAATGGTGCTTTGCAGGTTATCCAGTGAATCATTAAAATTATTTTATTGACCTTATTGGATGGAAATTAAAGATAAATGAAGGGAGTAGCATAATTGGAAGTTAGAGGACAGAAATCATAAGATGAAAAGGGGAAATTCGATAAAACAGAAAAATAAAACTATCAAAGAGGATTACCGCAAGTGGTATTGTCCTCACCTGAGAAAACGTGGATAAGGAGTTCAACTCCCACCTTGACATATTTCCAAAAATAATGGGGGAAATAAAAAGATATAGAAAAATTAACATGCAAACTAAGTTAATTATTAACCTTTCCAGACACTAAATCAAAACCTATTTTAGACTGTAACAGAATCTAACATTTAATAATGGTAATTCAACAATCTGTTATGCAAATTTAATCATCACTAAATCAAATATCCCACCAGGATCAAATTCAATATCAAAGCTCATAAAAATTCCATTGATGAGATTGCCAGAAAAAAAGGGGAACAACAACTGAGCTATTTTAATGTATGAAGCCCATATTCAGTGTATTTGCAGATGAAGAATCTATATGGATTTTTTTTTACCAGTTTTGAGCAAGTTAACAGCAAACTGAGCATCAAAAATAATTTCATGACATGAAATAAACTGACATAAGTTTCCTCGTTACATATGAATAAAAGGTTAATTTGAAATGAAGCAAACATAGTAAAACAGTTTTCACAATAGAATGGAAAAGTAAAAAAAAGGATTGAATAAACTGTCCGAAAAAAATATTGAGAAGCACACCGGAGAGCAATTTGCTATGAAATTCAATAACAATCACTGAAAAAGACAAAGAACTTCTTATATAAGTAATTTAAATATTAAGCATATCAAAGAAATGACAAAAAAAACTTACATAATGCTAAAAAAATACTCCTAACAATTTCTGCACTAAACCCTAAAACGATCCACTTATAACATGTACGCCCATTCAACAGATTTTCAACCAAAGAAGAACCTATTTGTGCATTCCAACTTACAAAAAACCCCAAGTTGCAATACAACAGCTACCAAGATGTTAAGCAACACAAACTAAATGATGAAACCGAGTAGAAGAAATTTTAATGATGGGATGGTAGAACAAAAGCTCCTTATGTGCAACATATGTACATGGACTAAATAACTGTAGGAAAATATTTAGAAGCGCATTGAAGAGTGTTCTGCTATTAAATCAATAAAGAAGACCTTTCTATATATATGAGAATATTTCACGGCTGATTCAGCACCATGTCGAGAAATGAGAATATGAGATATACGCTACTATTTGTCCATAAACACAAATAACTCGCTTAGATAACAATCCACAGTTTTAGCGTAGCAAAAAAAGAACAATAGAATCATACACGATACAAAAAACTCCCAACAATCACCACGAATCCAAAAAGCTTCCACTACTAACAGATTTTCGAACAAAGAAAAACCTGATTTACATCTCCAGGTTAAATTAAAAACTATGTAGCAATAAAAAAAACTACCAAAAAAGTCACATCTCGCTAAGGAAAGAAACGAATAATCAAACCAAGGGAAAGAAGCAAGGGCTCACATAAGTATTTAGTTGTCGAACGAAACTGGAGAAGTTGTTGTGCTTGAAGTACTTGGGAAGGAGATCACGTGCAAACTCCGGCGGGTTCCAGACGACGAAGGTATTGTTCCCCGGTCCCCAAGAGACGATCGAGTCCGTTGCCGGATCATCCACCATATCATACGTCTTGCTAAGAAACGGCGGAGGCCCCCCACTACCCACAACCGCACCGCCGCCTCCGTCCATCTCTTCAACGATCAGCAACCGTAGATCAAGCAGTGGTCATCCGGTTTCCGGAGTCTCCATAGTAGGCAGTAATCGGAAATGAGTCGAAACACGGAAAAAGAGGTTAGATGAATCCACCCATCGATAGAACGGTTACGCTGCCAAAGAAGCGGTGGCGCTAACAGAAGCTCGGCGCCTGGGAGGGGTAGGGATCATCCGAGTAGAGAGAAAGGGGGAGGGATAATTGCGGAACAAAATACTGAAGGGCAAGAAAACTTCATCGGATCGTTGAAGTTCTCGACACATTGGCGGTGCAAATATATATATCTTTACTTTTCGCCTTGCAAATCAGAAGATGCGCGCATGCAGCTGCCGCCGTGCGGGGGTGCTGGGTGAGTGCGACTAAGCGAAGGTGGAGACATTGTTTCAAAAGTCACCCTATAGATATAGAAAATGTCTGAATTACTATGACTAAACTCCACGGTGCAATATTTTAGTCTCAAAATGTAACATGTGTTTACATTTTGAATATTTATATTTTCATATTTCCTTATACGATTGTTAGATTATTTTTTGATGTAAGGTCTTTTACTTAGAGCACATACAACATGAACGACCAATTTTTTAGATGGAAAATGGACTAAGAAAGATGAATGAGAAGCTTAGGAGAGCATTTTTCATAGTAACTAATTAGTTGGAAACTTCGTCTTGCTTGTAAAAATGACTTTAGGGGGGTTTCATGAATTAAAAATATTTTTTTATAGAGCCAAAAAAGAAAGAGAGAGTTTCTTTACAAAAGAGAGACTCATTTGCTTTACTATCCCTCTTCAATGACTTACCGAGAATAAAATAAGAATATTTTTATACCATACAATGTCCATCCATAATGTCTCTGTCACACCATGAGTACAGAATGTGGGACATTCTAGTAACAGAGAGCTTGATAAAAAGAATTGAACCTATCTTGTATTATTAAGAGAAAAAATATCTAAATAATAATAGAAAGAATTAAGAATAATTCAAATTTGACAGTTCAACTAGCGATCCTGCACCAAAAAGAAGATGGACAAAATACTTTTGAAATCAAACTTATTTATGAAATTAGATGTCGCCAAATCAACCATTTTTTTTCTATAAAAAACAATAAGTTATGAAGATTAATCTAAAAAAAATTCTTCTTTTTATTTTTCATATTGATAGGGAGGACAAATTATGAATTTAAGTAAAAATTTTAGAGATTTACATGCATAAAAAACACCTATCCCTAATAATAGCAGCATAAAAACTAAATTAATGGCTTGTCGGGTTTCCCAAGTTACAGCGTTGACGTGCTGATGAATTAGTTGTTATGAACAAACGGCGATCAATAGCAATTGGCGGCATTCGGTCGGTGATGGTTGGTGGCGATCCATGGATGTCGGCGATGGTTGGCGGTGATCAACGGCAGTCAGAAGTAGTCGACGGACCTTGGTTGTGATCGACGACGGTCGGCGGTGGTTGACGAATATTGACAGTGACCCATGCGGTCAACGGTGGCTGACTGAGGTCACTGGTTGTCGACAGCGGTTGATAGTGGTGTTGTTGAACTTCAGCTTCTTATTAAAGGTTCAAGCTCTTCTTGAGATCTCAAACCCTACTCCCCCTCTTGAGAGGGTTGGGCTTATATTTATAGGACTACAATTAATGAAGAAATATGAATCACTTTAATCGAGTGGTCAAAAAAGCTTCCCTTGATAGACAATGTTTGATTAACATTTAAGGGTCTTAATGATGTCATCATTGAGCGATCTTGGACTTGTTGGATTCATCTATCGAAAACTCTCAAATTCAACTACAAACTCTCTAAATTCAACATTCATTTGACCTTTCAAATGTGTTTGGAAAACTTTCAAACATAGTTTAATTGCTTGATCATGACTCTATTTGGTTTAGATTGGATCAATATTGATACCATTGGGTTCATCTCCTTGATCCGGTTAGTTTGATTATAGCTTTGTTGAAATTAAAATTTTGAATGATATTTTATCAAGGTTTAAGTATTTTTTGCTCAAAAAATTGCCCTGAGATCTATTTTTTGCCTCATGATTCATGTTGGGTAATAGAAATTTATTGATGGCTATCAATAAGCATTATAGTACCCATCCACTCTCAACTTGCATGATGAAACCATAAATCTACTTGCAGAGCAAGATAACTCGTATAAATTAATTTGAAAATATATAACGAGTATGAGACGATCATATCATGTTAAAACAATATCCAAAATTTCTTGTGTTATATGCAGCTTGGTTAAGAAAAACAAATTCTAAATTTTCTTGCCTACTCCTATCTACCCTTCCTCCCTATCGATTCGTGAAAAGGTGCAAAGGTCCTGTCGTTCAATTTAAGCTTCGATGAAGACAAGGGAATAAAGTAATGCTCTTTGTTTCTCCTTTATAACTTGGCTTCCGGTGAGGCCAAAAGAAAGCAACAACAAGGTTTTATTTGTCTCATTTATTTATCCTTTTTCCTTTGTGTTGATCAAAGGTAGGAAAGGAGATGAGGAGAGAGGAAGCGAAAGTTGTTCCTTGCGGTGATGACTTCTCTTTTCTTTGTGGCTCGTCTTCTTGTGTGGCTCTCAAGTAGAGGGAGAGAGAAGAAGAGAGATAAAGTTGTTTCTTGTAAAATCATTGAAGCTATCGATGGTGTGTTATCCTCAAGTAATAAAATCCTCAGTAACTCCGTGAATGTAAGAAAATTTGCTAAACCACGTAAATCTGTGTGTTTTGCTGTGTTGTTATTTTGTGAAATTTTCTCAATATATTTTTCGCTTCATCGTTGATCGTTCTATTTTATACATATACCACAACAACTAGTATCAGAGCCCGTGACTTCAGATCTGATGAAAAATGATGGTTGCAGATGAAGTGAATGTTTCAGGGATCAAAAAATTTGATGTCATGGATTTTGGTTACTAAAGAATGCAGATAGAGGACTGTCTCTATGGGAAGATACTTCATCTTTCGTTACTACGAAAAATACCGGAAATTATAGAAGAGACTGATGGAATTTGTTGGATCGGCAAGTTCTGGGGGTTATTTAATTGACCTTATCGAGATCCGTTGCACACAACGTCATCAAGGAAAAGACTACTGCAGATCTCATGATAGCCCTGTCAGGTATGTACAAAAAGTCATCGACGAATAACAAGATATATCTGATGAAAAAATTATTCAATTTAAAGATGATAGAAGGTATGTATGTTGTACAACATCTGAATGATTTCAATACTATCACAAATAAATTATCACTGGTGAAAATTGAGTTTGGTGATTAGATATGTGCACTGATCTTGTTGGTTTCATTGTCAAATAGTTGGGAAGCCATGGGGATGGTTGTTAGTAATTCTGCAGGTAAATTTAAATTGAAATATGATGATATTTATGATTTAATTTTGGCTGAAAAGGTGCGTATGAAAGATTTTGGCGATACCTCAAATTTGAGTTCAACATTAAATGTCGATTACAGAGAAAGATCACGGGACAGGAACTCAAACAGAGGAATATTAAAATCAAAGCATAGAGACAGGAGCAAATCAAGGTCCGGTAAATAAGTAACTTGCTGGACTAATGAAAAAACTGACCACATAAAGAGAAACTGCAAAAATCCTAAGAAGACAAAGAATGACAGCGTAAATGTGGTAACTTAAGAAGCACAGGTTGCACTAATACTAACAATTCATAGTTCTAATGATGACTTGATACTCGATTTAAGGGCTTATTTCATACAACTTTTCATTGGAAATTGATGCAAAAATATGTTGCAGCTGACTTTAGGAAAGAATATCTTGCAGATGGAGAAGCTTTAAATGTGGTAGGAACGGGAGACATTGATATTGCACTTTCTAACAAGAACAAGCGGACTCTGCAAGAGGTCAAACACATTCTTGAATTGAAGAAGAACCTCATTTTTTTTGTCAGCATGATGAGTGTAGACTTTCAGTAGTGCTATCAGATATCACCTGGAATGTTACTAAATGAGCATTGGTACTAGCTAGGGGTAAGAAAACATGTACGTTATATATGACCACTGGTTTAATTAACAGTATTGATATTACTCTTGGGGAGAGCAAAACAGAGTTGTGGCATTACAAACTCGGCCACATAAGTCAGATGGATTTGAAAGAAGTTCAATTTAGAGGCAATCTATCATAACTAAATTCAGTTGATTTCAGCATATGTGAGAGTTGCATTATGGGGAACAAAGAAAGATAATTTTTTTGAAAAGTGGCAGGACACCAAAGGCAGGAAAGCTGGATCTTGTACAAGCAGATGTGTGAAGACCTTCTCCAGTGGCATTTATTGGAGGCTCTCATTGCTACGTCACATTCATTAATGATCATAGTAGAAAGGTATGGTGTGTTCAAGAATTGGAAGGTCGTGGTTGAAACAGAGACAGCTTAAAGCTGAAATGTCTGAGGTATGATAATGGTGGTGTGTACATTGATGGTGGGCTCAAGGAGTATTGTGCAGCTTGGGGCATCAAAATGGAGAAGATCATTCAAGGGACACCACAACAAAATGGTGTTGCAGAGCGCATGAACATGACCATTAATGAGCGGGTTAGAAGCATGAGATTGCACGCCGAACTGTCACCTACTTTTTGAGCAAAAGAGGTCAGCATTGAAGTTTATTTGATCAATAGAGGGCTGTCTGTTTCACTACATTGTGAATCGCCTAGGGAGGTTTTGAGTGGGAAAGAGGTCAATTTTTCTCACCTAAAAACTCTTGGTTGTCTTTCATATGTTATCATTAATCCTCATACTCATTGTAAGCTCAAGGCTAAGTCAAAGAAGT
>NEWO01000001.1:1278121-1292307 GCA_003013225.1 Phalaenopsis aphrodite
AAGAAGAATCTGAAGAGCATTCTCTACAGTGATAGTTAGAGCGTCATATTCATTGTCATAAATCCAACATTTCAGTTTAGAACCAAGCACATTTAGATCATGTATCCCCTTATATGATCATTGTTAGATGACGAACAATTGTTGTTTGAGAAAACTCGTGGAAGGAAAAACCCTTCTGATATGTTGACTAAGAGTATTATTATTGAGAAACTGAAGTTGTGCTCAACTTCAGTTAGTCTTCTAGCTTAAAGACATGGGCCTTGAATTGCATAGGTGGAGGATATAACGTTTGAAGAAAAAAATGACACCAACAGTGGAGGGTATCAATTTGAAGAGGAATAACAATATTGCATGCGTACCAGTCTCCAAGTGAGAAAATAAATTCTAATTTTACCTGCCTGCTCCCGCCTACCCTTCCTCCCCATCGATTCACGAAAAGGTGCAAAGGTCCTACCATCCATTTTAAGCACCGCTAAAGGCAAGGGAATAAAATAATGCTCTCTGTTTCTCCTTTATGATTTGACTTACAGTGAGACCAAAAGAAAGCAACAACAAGGTTTTATTTGTCTCTGTTTTTTGTCTTTTTTCCTTTGTGTTGTTCGCGGGTAGGAAGGGAGAGGAGGAGAGAGAGAGAGAGAGGAAGAGGAAGCTGTTGCTTAAGGTGGAGACTTCTCTTTTCTTTGCGGTGGGTGGCTCTTGAGTAGAGAGAAGAGATATAAAGTTGTTTCTTGTAAAATCAACGAAGCTATCAACAGTGTGTTATCCTCAAGCAATAAAATTCTCTGCAACTCCGTAGATGTAGACAATTTTTTAAAATCACATAAATTTGTGTGTTTCGATGTGTTACCATTTTGCAAATTTTTTCGTTCTATTTTTCACTTTGCTGTCGATCATTCTATTTTATACATATACTACCACATCTTGAACCATCTACAAAGTATGTTTGAATTATAATTGAACAAAGTTAATTCAGATAATATTCAATCATGATTTAACAAAGATTGAATAATCTTCAATTGAATGATGATTGAATAGATTAATAAAGAATAAAAAAAAATTAAACATTATTCGAAGCATTTTCTTAAAATATAATTGAATAATATTTGTACATATATCAAATCACCATTAAATATTGATGGAACAATTTTTCAATCTATGATTATACCTTCTTTGAATAAAGAGCTACCATATTTAACTTATTTTTAAATAATGATTAAAATATTTGGAACAACTTTAATTTATGTATAATCCTGCTTGATCTGCGCTCAATCATGTTTTGACCATTATTCAAAAATGGCTAAACAAATCATTGTTATTTAATCATCACTAGAAAAATCTCTAACATACATTAATATATCTATTGGCTTTTTAGGTCTAAGGTAAATCTATTGACTTTTTGAATTTATTAAAATATTAGTAACACATTTAGAGTCTGTTTGGGGGCAGCTGTTGATTATTTATAATATGCTGATAAACATATTATTTTGATAATCCGATAATCTGCAGATTATGAAAATAAGCTGACTTGCTGTTTGAGTAGCTTATTCAGAATAACTTATTGATAGCTGTTACTAGATAACTTATTGATAACTGTTTGGTAAAACTGTTTGCAACAGAACTAAAAATGAACTTCATGCCTCTGTTTGGTGAACTCAAATGCAACCACATTTGGCTCATCTTGAACTCAACTCACAATGAAATATATATCTTGGATTTCAAGTCAAGGCTAGCTTAAATGAACTCAACCTGACGTTAACCCAACTCAAAAGACAAAAGCTCCGAGGTTGAACGCTAGCATCCATCTTTAGAGTACGTGCCCAAATGGTTTCCAGCTATAGATGTTCAGACACTAAATTTCTTCTCAAAAAAAGAAAATTCTCAGCACGCAACACTAATATTAAGCAATGATCTCAACAACAACTCAAGATAAAACAATTGAACATTACTGTAATAATTGGATACCTAACTTGAAACATAACTCAATAAATACAATTGCTTGAATCATTAATGCAGTAGGATTCATCTATTTTTGGGAGAAAAAGTAGAATTGTCCCTCCATCCAACCATAACAGTACACAATTGGCATAACATAATATCATCCTCTAAAAATGACAAAAAAGATAAATTTTTACTGCAGTTTTGTTAAATCCATCTGAAACTCGAATGTTTTAAATTTTCTAACATCTCCCCAAATTTACCAACAAAGTTTTAACATTTGAAAGTAAAATCTAGCCTAGTTATGTAGAAACCCTAGAAATCAATTGAAGCAAAATGACATGAAGAAGATAATAAAGGGTAGTATAAGCGAGAATGGGAATAGAGAAACAGAGAGCCACTAACCTGCAGGAAGAAATTCGAAACAGGGTGAGTTTCGATTGATCTGGCAGTTAAAGGATTAGCGAAAGAGGAAGAGGGAGAAAGGGAGGGAGAAAAAGCAGAGGGCGCGGTTAGGATATTGCTATCTGGCGAGGCGAGAGCGAAATCTGCGATTCTCTGGAAAGCGCGAGGGCAAGGGATCAAATGCACTGCAAGAATTCTTTCCTAATCGCAAAAATCATACATGAGACGCGGGGGGTGACCAGCTTGCGAAGCGATGAAGGAAATGACGATTTTAAAACGGCACGACACCAAAAATTCTCAACCGATCGCGACATTCAAGGTGAAAGGCGACGTTTTCACAACGCCACGACACTCTATAAGTTGCCTCAAACGGTCACTTAAACATAAACAATAAAAATAAATAATGTCAATTACTTTCTCATAGGAAGAATAAAGAAGAAAACATTTATTAAGAGTCTATTTGGGGGCAACTATAGTCGTTTGAGGAAATAACTATGAAGTTGATAAAGAAAAAATTATTGTTAAAAAATTGCGGTGACCATTACGATATTTTTTTTAAAATCAGACCGTAACTTTCTAATAGCCACCACTTGTAATAAACTCTGGTGTGAAAACACAAATTTTAGTTGCAACTTTTTTAGAACACAAACAAAAATACGGTTTTGCAAATAAGAAAAATTGTGGTGCGACTCCGCACCGCCGCAACAAATAATATTTAAATAAACGTATACTAAGAAACATAAAATCCTGGAAAGAGAAAATTAAAAGTGCTCCTATGATAATACATTTTAATACATGTCAACATGGACTCTATTTATCAAATAAATATTAATGGACGTTAAAAATAGCTTATTTTGATAAAGAAATTATTTTTCCTTGTATTTATTCTAGGCAAATAATTTCACTAATTTATTGATTAACAAAAAAATGTATAAATGAAATTGTAATGTAATTTATTTCAACTGCAAGGAAGAGAGAGAGAGAACAGAAACCCTCTTAGACATTCTCCCATCTCCCAGTTTCGAAAAAATATTATATGAGGACTCTGCATGTATAATTACGTGTGCAGTCTAATGAAATTACGCTGTGGAGTTGATCAACCCGATAACACAAGTGAATGTTCCGCTCATGTTATTCATGTGTTATTGTGTATTACTCATGTATTATTTTATATTATTCAAGTATTATTACATTATTATAACATAAAAATATGCTAGAACACAATAACAAATGAATAATATATAATAATAAGTGAAAAACACAGTAACAACTGAATGATACCCAAAACCCTCGCTCATGTCGCTCGTTTCGCCCAAAACCATCGTCTTTGTGAACGAACCTTCGCGAAACAGTGCGTCGCCATTAGGCTAGCTGGTAAGGGAAAGACGGGATCGCTGCTTACAGAGACCTCCGAAACTCCCGCCTTCCTCATCCTTTCTCTCTGCTCCTATCAGAAGCCATTGAGGAAGATAAGCCTGTTCGCGCCATTCATTCTCTTGGCTTGTCCCGGATTAACTAGATCCGCCGATTAACAGGATTCAGTATATCCCGAATTTATAGCGAATTCGCGTCATTTTGGGATTTACGGGTCTCAGGATTTATGGAGGGTTTGTTTGCCGTTTGGCGTAAATCCTTCATAAATCCTGCTTAAAACTTTCTACCCAATAGCTGGTTCGGTTGTTTTTGTTTTGTTTTGTTTTTTTTTTCTGTTGTTGTTGTTGTTGAACGACAATGGAAATCACCGCCTACTCGACGACTGCGAAGAGGAAGAATCACAGACCCGAGGCTCAGTTCAGGCATGCACTTGACACTTGCTCCAAGAACAACGATCTGCCAGGTGCCCTCGCTCTTTACCAATCCGCCGATTCCAAGAACATCCATCTCTCCGCATACCACTTCAACTCCCTCCTCCACATCTTTTCCTCCTCTCTCGAAACCCTAGAAGAGAAGGAACCTACCAAACAATCCGTGATAGAGAATGCCTTCTGCATATTCGATCGCATGGTGGCTACTGGCGCCACCCCCACGGAGGCTACCGTCACAACGATGGCGAGGATCGCCGCCCGTCGACCGGATAGTGGGGGAAATATGGCTTTTGATCTCGTGAAGACCATGGGGGATAAGTATGGCGCAACGCCAAAACTTAGAACCTACGGCCCCGCGCTATTTACGTTCTGCAGAAATGGAGAAGCCGAGAAGGCTTATTCCGTGGAGGAGCACATGGCATCGAAAGGAGTTTCTCCCGAAGAAGCGGAGATTGCTGCTCTGTTGGAGGTTAGCGCGAGAGATGGGAGAGGGGAGAGGGTCTATGGCTATCTGCAGAAGCTGAGAAGTTGTTTGGGCGGGATAAATTCATCGACAGCTACTGTTTTGGAAAATTGGTTTAGCAGTGAGCAGGCCGTGGAAGTTGGGAGCTTGAATTGGGATGCGGATCGGGTAAAGGACGCAATTCTAGTCAATGGAGGAGGTTTTCATGGTTTGGGATGGTTGGGGAGTGGTAGATGGGAATTTGCCAGAGGTACTATTAGTGTAGATGGCCATTGCTCTTGTTGTGGGCTGAGGTTGTCTTGTGTTGATATTGATCAAAGGGAGACAGAGAAGTTTGCAGAGTCCGTGGCTAGCTTGGCTATGGAAAGGGAAACCAGAGCAAATTTTAGTAAATTTCAGGTGAATGGATTTTCTACCCACGAGACTTTATCTGCATCTGAGCTTGCCTTCTTCATTGGGATTATTTTTCATTGATTTCCATCCCTAAAACTTTTCAGCGCCGAACCTTATATTTTTTCAATAAAAATAAGATACAAAATATAAAAACTTGTTGATCTTTTTTATTATTGAGTAGTCTGGGAAGGTATTTGTTATACATATAAGGTTTCAGTTTAAGAATATTTTATTATACTTTTAAAGTAGAGATTTAAGATTAGAATCAAAAAACAAATTGGAATTTGTTGAGCCTGGTTTAGAATGGTGATGGTTTGGGATATCCTTGTGAGTTGATCGAGCTTGCTTGGTCAGATTGGGCTTGTTTTGTCAACGCCTTGTTCATTGCCTGCTTAAAAAAACTCATTAATAACTATCTAGAAAACTAGAATTCTAGATATGCTTTTGTTTTGTGATTTCATTGATTTGACTTTTATTATGTGTAGGAATGGCTAGATAGTCACGCTTTTTATGAAGCTGTAATTGATGGTGCAAATGTTGCACTTTATCAGCAGAACTTTGCAGATGGTGGATTTAGTCTATCTCAGGTATGTGCTTTTTGCAATTCACAGTTTTTTGCAACTTATCGCAGTTATTAGCATCTGTTCGTAAGGCTTAACATATTTCCACCCATTATATTGTTTCCACAACAGTTAAATGTCGTCGTTGGAGAATTACAGCGTAGGAACCAGGGTAAATGGCCACTAATTATTATTCATAGCAAGCGCTATCGAGTGCTCATGGACAACCCCGCTAACAGACAGTTGCTAGAAACTTGGAGTGCAGCTGGAGCATTATATACAACACCGAATGGGTCAAATGATGATTGGTAAGGATCTTAGTTTTGGAATTTTAAATATTTTCATGGTTTTGTTAAGTGTGTTGTCTGGTATTAATGCCAATTAAAATGAATAATATATTATAATTACTCATTAAGTTATACTTATGGTTGCAATTAATGCTTTATTTAAGGAGAATGAAAGTTTTAGGTTGTCATGTATGATAGGAGAAAATTTGTTTACCGGAAGAGGACCGCTGCTGCTAGGTTTTTTTTTTGATAGTTTATCTTTAGTGTTTGTTTTAGATATTGATATACTGTTTAGTACTAGCTTGAGATGTTGTCTTTGGATGTTATTGTTTTTAGATGCTTTAGATTTTATTGCATTTTGTGGATTAGTGACTCTTTTATATGTGTTGAAAATTTTTAAAATGTGGATAGTTAGATGTTAATACCATCCTACTGTTGTACTCTCCTTAATTAATTCTATATGTCGGGCCGGATTATGACACTCATGACTCTAATCAAAATGTCTTATAGATAGTTGGACAAAGTAACTCTCTCGCTAATGCCTTTAAGCAGGGGTGTTGTGAGAAGGTTGTTAAATCTCGGGTGAATTTGGACTTTCAAAAATACTTGATATTGGACCATGAATGCTTACAAAAATAACTTAAATTTGGATCATTTGGATATATTAAAATGGCTTAAAATGTGGTCCAATTGGATTTATAAAATAATTCAAATTTAGGCCTTTTGAATTTACAAAATAATTCAAAATTAGACTCTTAGACGTGCAAATGACTTAGAATTTTTGGGTTATTTGAACTTGTTAAATGACTAAAAAAATTGAATTATGAATTTACAAAAAAAACCTTAAATTTGGACTTTTGAACTTGCAAAATTAAACTTAAAAAGTAGAATGTTTGGACTATTGAATTCTAAAAGGAGAATAATTCTAAATTTTTGACTTTTTGAACTTGCAAAATAATTCAAAATTGGACTTTTGAACCTGCAAAATAATTCAAAAATGGTCCTTTGGACTTGCAAAATAGTTTGAAATTTAGACTTTTCAACTTGCACAAAATAATTCAAGAATTGGACTTTTTAAACTACAAAGTAATTTAAAATATGAAATATTTACTCACAAATGATTTAAAAATATAAATTATTTAATCTTTCAAACATAACTTAAACTTTGGATTGTTTGGACTATTGAACTTTAATACTACTACAACAACAACAACAAAGCCTTAATACCACTAAATTGAACTTTAATATAATATAAAATAAAAAAAAAATGTAAATCATAAAATTAATGAATGTTTAAGATGAAATGCACTTTATGTTCAATGAAGTATAATGATTAAAGTTGAATACAAAAAATAATTAAATTAAATTTTAATAAATCATTCAATGTTTGAATAAAATGTTTAATTCAATCCTTATAAAATTCAACTTATTAAAGGCTAATGCAAATAATCCTTTTTTATTTTTATTAATCCTATATTATTTTTGAATGCTTATGTAAACTATTAAATCTCATTCAATCGCCATTGAATCTGTAATTCTAATTCGCGAACAAATAAAAGACGATCATTTGAGAAAGTGAAAAATTAATTTTGTGTATATCATTTAAGATGAATTAGCATATAAACTATCAAATTTTTTGAATGATTGGGTCGATCGAATTTATAATATATTTACAAACGAACAAAAGACAATATTTCAAAAGCTTAAAAGGAATTTGTGCATGCACCAACACATTTATTCAAATATGAAAATTTATATAACTTCAAGTCTTCTATTTGTCCTTTAAATTATTTCTTGATTTACTTCATGCTTTAAAATTGTGCAAATTATCTTGAGACATGCAAAATTATCTAGAATAGTTAAATATATGAAATTAAATGGCTGCTTGTGCTTTGGCCAAAGTTTTAAATGCTTTGACAAATAATTTGAAAATATTGTGACTAGCGTAAAATTAATTTTCAAATCTTGCATGTGCTTTGATATGTATGCTAAATTTTCAATTAGAAAACATAAGAATGTTGCGCAGGTTAATCTAAAATCAAGTTTAAGATGTTTGCACGTGCTCCACTAAATGGACTAAATATTTAAATTTGAATGGTTTGAGAATATTGCCAGGGGTTAGAATGAAGGCTTATACTCAAATTGTCCTTGTTTTGAAAAGCAATCAAATGAATCATATTATCTATAAAGTGGTATTCTCCTCTTTTTAAGGGTCAGAGTAGACGAGTTTTGGACTTTTAATAATATCCAAATAATAAGTATACAAATTTATAAGTCTAAGTCACGTAGTTCGATCATCTTATTTATTAGGACTGAAGTTAGAGAGACTAATATTTTAGAGATATTCAATGCCAAATTTCAAATAAAATACAAATAAGTGTTTTAAATTACCCAAATTCCTGATGATAGCCGTGTTGATAGTAAACCTCAATCGGAGAGGTTTATTTTCAAAACTAACTTTCAATTCATGCTTTAATAAACTCATATGATATAAATTATGAATCTTATCTTCTGGAAGTAAGATAGAGTTGATAAAGTTCATATTCAATAATGTGTCAATCTTAAATCAAATTCTTTGCAAGCAAGAGTGTTCAAATCAAATAATCAAATCATCAATGATGCTTGTGTTGATTTAAAATCTCAACTAGAGGGGTCAATTTTCAGATAAAGTATTTTAAATCAAAAGTTTCAAAGTAACAAATCGAAACATTCATATTAAAATCAATCACTAAAAAAATTAAAACAAACTCCATTCACAATCCATAATAGTTTGTAGAGGGTAACAAAACTTTTGATTGACTTCAACCCACAAAGATTGAATGCCACATTGAGTGTATCACAATACTTACACTCGAAACACTGTCAAACCCTCAAGGATGTGGTCCGAGTCCTCTTTTCTTGTTGTTTTGCCCAACAACTTCACAAAAAAAGTAGCAGTTGCAATCAGGGCCTTCTGATCGGGTTATTTGTCGCCAAATGACCCATATGTTACCCAACGACTTTCTACTATTTTTGCTGTGAACCATAAGTACATTTGATTGACTTAAAGTCTTCTGTTATCTAATGACAATTTAAATTTGTCCCTTAGACAAATATCCATCCCAAATCTACAAGCATCTTTTAGACGACATAACATATGGTTGCTGACAATAATCTTTCTATCAGATTGTGTTGACTACCTCCTCAAAGTAAGTAGATCAGGACCACGATGATCCAGGATGGCTAAACCAGTTCGTCATCATTTCTCTTGTCATCTGCTCAAGCTCAAGGTGATGAAATTTATAATTTAAATCATGTCTATTACTACTATACGTTGAATATTTAGTGTTTAATGGCCAACCCTAATCTAAAATGCTCTTCCATTATCGGGAGGGGTAATTAACTATAGGGGCTTGGGTATATGCAAAACCTCGAATCCCAAATAAATAACTCATAAAATGAGGGCAAAATTTTTGGGTAGTGTTTTATCTACAATCCAATCTATTTTCTAAAAATTTAACCAGACACAAATACAAGCGCTCAATGAGGGTCCGAGGCACGAGTTTTCAGTGCTTACAAGCTTCTCCTTGAAGAACACTGCTTAAGTGAACTATAAGGAAACACATATTCAAATTTACCTGCCTAGCATCGACAAGTGCACATTCCTTCTATGTTTGAAGTAACACATACAATGATTGAATTGGTTGGGATTTGAATTTAAATAACTTTGTTTCCCACTTTCCATTTACATTAATAATTAGAGTTTGCCTAGAAGATGAGCTAATCTATCCTTCCCGGCAATAATTTTTTTTAACTTTCTTTCTTTTGGGGCATAGTGCCCTTTTCACTTCTATTTTTATTTTTTCTTTTAGGTTGCAATTATGTTACACGACTAAAAAAAGGCATTCTTGGTAGAACTGCAATTTCATATGAGATTCCCTTTATTCCAAATTATAGCTTGGTAAGCTGTTGATCGAAATCAAGTTACAAACATACATTGTCTCTCCGTTGGAATATTTCATAAATTTCTTGAGAATTCTATTGATTTGAGTTTTTTTTTTTATACATTTTACACTTTGTCGTTTTTGAATGCTAGAAAGAAGCCTATAAATGCTTAATAGGATTAACTTAATTGTTAATTCTTTGAGCCTTGCTGATTCTCTTATGCGTATGGCTTCTAGTACAAGTGCTTCTAATTGGTAAGACACTGTTGTTGCAGAAGAAGATACATCTCAATGGATATGAAGTAGTTCCATGGGATAGTTTCAAATCAAATTAAGCTTGATAAGTTCCTAGATGGTAGGATAGTTTTGAAAATATTAAGGTCTAGTGTGTATTCACAAGCTTGTTACAAGAGGAGAAAGAACCTTCTATAAGGTGAGCATTAAATAGAAGGCGTATCCCTTGCTTGGAACTCCCACAAATGCCGGATCTTGGGAGGGTTGCTTTACTCAACTATACACCTATTCGTTGTTTTCATGACTTGAAACAAGGACCTCTGGAGTACACTAGAAATGATTTTTTAACCAAAGCTTCATTATAGTTTGGCATAAAATGACATCCTTGCATTGAGATTCTTGAATAGTCTTATATTCCACGTACCAAAATGGTAACTCATGGAACAATATCTTAAGGCTACATAACACGATGTAATCAAAATAGACACGTTCACGAATGATAGGTGTTCTTAAATATGTTATCATATTTGTCTTCTTGGACTTGGAGTTCATCTTGCACCAAGTTAATATTATTCTCTTATTATGTCATTCAAGTTGATTTTGACAATTTATGGGCTGTTTAACATTCCTAAGTGATCAAAAGATTACAACAACAACAATAACAATAACAACAGCAAAGCCTTAATCCCACTACGTGGGGTCGGCTACATGGATCTTTTTTCTCCATTGTGCCCTATTTAGTGTCATATTTTCGTTTAGTTCTAATAAATTAAGATCATTTTTTATACAATAAGCCCAAGTTTTCCTAGGTCTACCTCTTCTTTTCTTAACATAAGTCGAATCTAAAACATCTACTCTCCTAATCGGATAAGCAGATGGTCGATGCTTAATGTGACCAAACCATCTAAGACGACTTTTCTAATTTTGTCCGTCACAGGAGCTACACCAACTCTATCACGTATATATTCATTTCGCATTTTGTCTCTAAGTGTAAAGCCACTCATCCACCTAATCATTCTCATCTCGACAACACTTAACTTAGTATTATGCTTCTCTTTTAAAGGCCAACATTCAACGCCATAGAACATTGCAGGTCTCACCACCGTCTTATAAAATTTTCTTTTCAGTCTAAGCGGTACTTTTCTATCACACAAAAGGCCCGAAGCATTCCTCCACTTCAACCAACCCCGAGATATCTAAATCGTTCAAACCTTTTGATAATTTGATCACCCAAAGTTACACTTCTGTCACTAGAACTACTACTACTAAAATTACTTTCCATGTATTCAGTTTTACTTCCACTCAAATGAAGGCCTTTAGACTCCAATTTAGACCTCCATAATTCAAGTTTTTCCCGGGCTTTTTCTCTCGTCTTATCCACGAGAAGGATATCATAACAAAAAACATACACCAAGGTTCACCCTCCTATAAATGTCCAGTAAGACCATCCATAACTAAAGCAAAAAGATATGGGCTTAAAGCCGATCCCTGATGTAAGCTAATAGGAATAGGAAAATATTTGGTCAATCCTCCTTTAATTTGAACACAAGTAACAACTCTAGCATGCATATCTTTAATGACTTGAATATAAGTCATATCAACACCTTTCTTCTCAAGAACTCTCCAAAGGATTTCTCTTGTAAGCTTTTTCTAAATCAATAAAAATCAACTAAAAATTTTCCTTATTATCTCTGAACTTCTCCATCAACCTTCTCAATAAATGTATAGCTTCCATAGTAAACCTGCCCGACATAAATCCAAATTGATTATGAGAAATCTTTGTAATACGTCTTAACTTATGTTCAATTACCCTCTCCCATAATTCTAAAGTAGGACACATCAACTGAAATCCTCTATAATTTGCACACTCTTGTGCATCCCTTTATTCTTAAAAATGGGGATCAAAATACTCTTCCTCCACTCCTTAGACATCTTTTTAGTCTTTAAAATAATAGTATTATTTAATAATAATAATAATAATAATAATAATAATAATATATTATAATATTATTTGTTTGGAATAATATATGGACTACATAACTGATCAAAAGATTAGTTTGGAATAATATATGGATTGCATAATGATCTTGATAATTAACTCTATTTTGTTTAAATATTTCTGCACATATTTTAATTAGTGTTATAGTCCAAAGATTGAATTCAAAGAATATTGTTTTATAAACTTTATGTTTATTATCTCTTTTCATGATATATTTCTAGGACTTCTCTATTTTATTTACTCAAATTTTGCCTTTAAGCTATATATTTATGTGGATCCCTAGTAATGTATCTAAGATGCTTCTATTGATCTCTCTATCTCTCTCTCCCTTTATATATATATATATATATATATATATATATATATATATATATATATACACATATTGAAAAAGCCCGAGGGCTGCTATATTAAAGAGAAAAGATACAGATGGGTTGTATGGGTAGACCTAAAAATAGACACCCTACCTACAGGGTACAACACCAAAAAAAGTTAAAAAGGGGTACATATAAAAATAAAAAAAACTCAAAACCTGAGGGTCATCTCAATCTAGTCCTGCTTCTGGCTCTAGTTCTCGAAAGGGATTCAGCTAATAGATTGGTAAGGTGCGTACCATTACCCGAAGTAACCAAAACATCATCCATAAGACTCCTGAGCTCAAGTAGATCCCCATTCTTTTTCTTCTTCCTGGAAGTGTAAACTTGTCATTCCTCATCCGAAGAATAAGTCTGATGAGGTGGTAGAGCTGAAGCAGAAGGATTACCAACCGTATTACCCACAATAGGTTCTAGTATATGTGAAGTATGAGTTGCCTCTACATCGGATATTTCCTGAAGGGGAGTTGCGAGGTTCTCCTGAGTACCATTTTGGGCACTATCCTTTGTAGGTAATATTCCATCAGTATTGTTTTTTATGGGGTTTGAAGGTGTCAGCATCACATTCCTTGCAGTAATAGTAACAACAGTGTCATTGGGGGGTCCATAGGGGCAACAAACACCTCCTGTCGGGTAGTATCCTCCACACGTGAAACTAAAATGTCCAGAGCAGTGAGGTTAGACCCATCCTTATTCACTTGAACCTTAGATTCCAAATTAGGATGAAACTTGTGGCATTTATCAAGGAGATGCCCAAACATCTTACAATGGGTACAATATGGGGGTCCGTGTTCCATGAAAATTTGTTGCCAATATCCATTATGGGTTGTGCCCAACCAAACTTCGGTAATATCAGGTAAAGTAATATCCCTTTTCACAAGTATTCTAGTCACAAAAGGTTTGGTTAGGTTGAAAGTAGGCAGATCTAGCTTCAAAGAGTCCTCAAGGATGACCCCAATAGAGTTAAGAATCTGATAGTGAAAAAAATGCAGCTTGAGACCAGGTAGACTAAATCATACCGGTAGAGTGAGAGTTTCATGATTTAGGTCAAAATCAGGTGACCACTTGAGTAACTTCATTGATTTGCCCACGATATTAAAATATTTATAGGAGAAAATTCAGGTGCAGTCTTCAGCCAAGATTAGTTGAATCAACATATGTCTCCCGTCCATGAGTCTCACTTTCCACTTGCCTACTAGTTTAAGATCATCAACACTCTTTCTGATAACTTTCATAGGTAAGTGTCCAAACTGAAATTTTCCAATAAGAGCAAACTTGAATTTTTTCGTCAGGGTAGAAATTTCCGAGTTAAAGAAAAAGATTGCTGTCTTTTCATATTTCCTACTTTCCTTCTTAACGAAAGGGCAATCATCTGTACCATCGCGACAATTTTTATAGCATGAGGGGAATATCACTGCGGACTCCACTTGAGAGTTACCCACCACGTTAGCAAAGGAGGCCTTTGCCGGTTCAGCCATAGAAGAAGGAAATGCCATCATAGCAAGGAGATGTGCCAACGTTCACCTGCAGCGTGTTCCTGACAAGCAGTCAACTGTTGTTGTCGGGTCGGAGAGAAGCACGAACGCAGACACAAATAGAAGACTGTTGCTGTCGGGCCGGAGAGAAGCGCGGGCGCAGACGCAAACAGATGAAGCGTCGAAACAAAATGAATGAAACTGTCAGGCGCAGAAGCAGATTGTCGAAACCCGCACGTCGACGCAGACGTGAGCCAATCTGCAACCGACGATACACGCAAACGCAGACCATAGCAAGAGTCGACAAAACGAGTTGCGAGCCCCTCTCGAAGA
>NEWO01000001.1:1299082-1318043 GCA_003013225.1 Phalaenopsis aphrodite
CAAGACGGTTACCAGAAGAGTGATGCATTCAATGATTGTCTAGTCACGTTATTGATATTGACTGAATGAATGCCTTTGGAAATTCCTTAATCATGTTGACATCATCTCAAGGAGAGGTTAGAGATGCAGTTTGGGGATTTGCGAGTGCTTGATTATCTTAAGAGGAGGAGGCCCGCATAGCTGCCACCTGCTGTGATAGGGAGATATTTAATATCCTTTCCCCTTTCTATTCATCACCTGGCTAGAATGGCTAGATACAACTAATTCCTTTTATTAAGTGGAATGGGGACCAACCCTGTCAACTTATTATTGGTCATGCTCTTTTGGGGTGAAGCCTCTTTTCTTTTATTAGATTCCTTAGCAAGAGACAATTTGTAACTTAGATTCAAGGAGTCTTCCAGTAGAAGGACGAAAAATCTTCCCTGATCTTGGGTGTGAACAAGGTGCCAAGCAATAATATCAACCTCTGAAGATTGGATTCCTCGAAGAGTTGAATTTAATCACTGCATGTCAGGGAGAGTGATGAGTTAGCTGTTCCACTTGTTCTTCATCAAGATTTTCAACCTTTAGATCATTGACAGTTGAAGATGGCGACCATTTGTAGTGCACATTAACAGAGTTGGACGTATGTTATGTAACGATGAGACGATAGTTTATTATGAAATTTCTGATTTTTTGTGGAAACGAAAGATATAATCTGTGAATGAACCGTGTTATGTAGTTGGGATGGAGATTGATTAAGGTTTTATTTTGTTCAATAAGATGTGATAGTGAAACTATTTCCCTGACATGAAGTTGATGCGATCCTTAAAATTAGCTCAAGTATCAGAAGTCATGACCATTGTTCCCATGTCCAAACAATGTTAAAAGATAATTGATGTTGAGAATTTTCAACTACGGCAATGGAAGTTCTCAAGAAATATATCTCGAAGACTCTTAAGAACTTTTCATGAAGCTTCCTCTTGAGATTTTAGTGTCACATGGGCAATGTTTGTCATTATAAATCTTTTTGGGAGAACCATGAATGTCAATTTTTATGGCATTGATGACTCAGAGACATTACAATGCCTTGAAAGAAGATGTTGGACGCCATAAAATGAATTGGATATGCATTTTAATGAATATATTAATGTTCAAATTTAATGGATGATTGTTTTTAATGTTAGATCTACTCTGATTTTTATTATATATTTAGTTTATTGTTATTTGGTTTTATTTTTAAAACTCGGAGCCGCCAGCTTTTCTATTTATGTGTCATCGTCATATGCTTCCATTTTCCAAATAAATTTCTCTCTTGAATCATGTAAATGATGTGAAGAGGAGAGATTGGAAAAGATGAAATATACGACAAAGATAGACAAACAAATTAAAAAAAAAACATGGAGAACTTATGTAAAGGTAATCCTCATGCGATAGTTCGAGAGTAACCTCCGAACAAGATTGGTTCGAAATACCTTGAAATACGGTATCCACAAAAATAATCCATGCATAAGTCCCCCATAACCAGAGAACCGAAAAGATTATTTTTGTTCCGGGGTCAAGAGCACTCCTAAAATAACATATCCCTTTGGTTAATTACATATTGAGGAATGTCCCAAAATACTCTTGATAAAAGAGGCTTGCTTACACTATTATAACTGGTAAATAGGTCATTAAAATGATTGTTATTTCACAAGAACATTCCCGATGTTTTCAAAGCTTTAGCTAAGACACAAATCATAGAACGAGTCTCATACATCCTAAATGGGTAGCGACTTATTGGCGATCAGGCCTATGAAATAACCAGGTCGATTCATAGGGTGCACACTATGCTTTCAAGACCAAACTAGGTCATAATGGGTAGAGGCTGAACCATCATATCCCAAACGGGCGGCGACCTATTCGCAATTGGGGACAACAAGAAGACATCAATGACGTGTCAAAAGGATGACAGGGCTCAAAGGGGCTCAACAAAGAAGGGGTAGAGTAATCCTAAACAGATATTGATAGCCTGGTCAGGATAACACAAATCCATCACCCCAAGCTATTAGGACTCTAAGTCAATCTGGTCATGAAGGTAGTCGACCTAACACAACTTGAGACTCCTTTTCAGCAATCCGTGAATTGCGTCGTCTATGGAGACCTCGATAGCCTCAAGGTCAAAGGAAAAATACTCTAATCCTATGGCCTATGCAGGTAAAGCTCATTTTGAAAACACTCTCATCAAATGACTTACTCATCGTCTGGGTTGGGGAAGTCTCTAACACCCTAAACGGATTAGACAACTATGTAAGTAGAAATCTATGCTGGATCGGTCGGGTTGAAGATGCACGGGGTTTCTCCTTGGGGCATGTAATATGATACAATTATTTAGTCATAATTGTGGGGGCCCTATTAAGTATGATGAGGTGTAAAGTCACGCATACAAACCATTTTAAAACTGACATGAAGTCTATACAGAAATGTAAAATACAGGTTTTAAAAGTCCTGAATATTTTAATTTTAAATCTTAGTTAATCTTAATGTTTTATTATTAAGATTTTGTAGAAGTTTAAAATTTTAGGGTTCTTAATGAGCCTAGGTGATTCGCACGATTCCCAGACAAAACACAAGCCAATAAAGGGCGAAGCCAATCCAAGTATACAAGCATGTAAGAAAGTAGGAAAAACAAACCAAATATGAAATAATAAATGGACGGTGTTGCTAGGTAGGCAATATATTCCAGAAAGTCAAAAGGAGACCAGACTCCGCACATACATGTTCGACCTTTGTTCTATACAATGATGTAAAATGTGGAATTAAGACTCGGGACGTGGGTATTTTCTCATGGTCCCCTGCCACGTAATTCCTGTGATAAACGCCTTAGAACCTATGCCCATATGGCCGTATCTTATTTCCACTATAGACTCTCCTAAGAACTCTAAAAAGTAGATCAAGAAAAGTAGAAAAGGACTCTACCTGCACGAAAATATTTTAACACAAAAGTTATCTACATGCAAAATGTCTGAGCCATGCCTGGCGGGAGGTGCTAAGCGGCGTCTGTAGAAAAGAATCAGTATATAGATCATTACACTGCTCCTCCCTTTTTGTATTTGTGTGTGAGCGTGCATATTTATTAATGTGGCTCTTTGCAGAAGACCGACCTAATATACTACCACACATTTTAAAATTGGTAAACATGCAAACACACCAAAAACACAAATGGTGTTGTTTGGGTAGGGAAATTAAATCGACAAAGAACAATAGCCAGACATTGAAAAAGACTACCTGACACCCTATTCCTAGTCTAGCACATAATCTAACGAGAAGTGTCATAACCAACATCTAAGTGCTAATGGTAAAGTCTCCGGGTATGTATGACTTTAACGGGGTCGTCACACCGACCCCGTCCTAAATATCCAAAGGATCTATCAAATGTCACCCAATATGGATTTTTTTTTTAAAGATTGACTTTACATATTGTCTAGCTTGCTATTTGCATAATTTTAAAATTATGATGTATATAATAAGTAGAAAAATAATTTCTTATTTTAATATGACTTAGCTTGCTATTTGCATAATTTTAAAATTAGGATGGATATAAGAAGTATATAAATAATTCTCTTATTTTAAAATAAGGTCATTAAATACATACCTGTAACATGCCAGACGACAAGTTAGATCCTCTAGATCCTTAGCACAGTCATACCTGTGTCAATCCTGATGCTTTAACTCGTACTAGTCTCTGAGATTTATCCGATGAATAATGCTCGTTAAAACATCACAACCGAGGATCACTCACCTATAGAGTGACTCGCTACTAGAGCATGCAGAAAAATGAAAATCATCACACGAGGTTCAACACCGTGATTACTCAATTAAGGTATGAGCAAACACGATGGAAGATCATCAAGTAACATGCAAATGACAGAACTCAAATGCATACATGTTGCTTACTCAACGGGTTCAGAGGCTCTAAGTTATGATCCAAATGGAGTGAACAACGTGCCAAGCTTGTGGCAACCAAATGGTGCCACTAGAGGTCAAGGGTGCGTCCTCCTTTAAGCAAATTCACACCCCACAAACTAGTATAACTAGCTTCAAATCACCAAAAGAATGTGAGTATCAAGCCCCGAACGCATGTGATACACATGTGAGGGAGATAGCGCGGTGCCGGTGCTCGAAAGACACCTAATATGGCATGTTGAAGGCAAAATATAATGCAAATGAGTTCATTAAAATGCATATAAAAAAAAATTTTCATGCACACATGTGGGAATGCAAACCAAGTCATGCACTCTCATGCAAATGTACATGCAAAACATACATCATGCAAGTGATGTTGGCCGTTTAACTCATTGGGTCGACTAGGGTAGTCAATTGGGGAAGTCATTGCCAAAGGGTCGGTCGGACTGGGGGCGGCCGATTAGACCCAAGTGTTTGATCGACCGGGCCGTGGGGGTCTGTCGAACCAAAGTGGTTGGCTGGCCGGGTCCTGGTGGCTGGTCAAACCTAAGTGATAGTTTGATCAGACCGAAGGTCGGCTGGCCGGAACGTGGTGATCGGTCGAACCTAAGTGGTCAGCGGAGTGGTCCGGGGCAGCCGGTCGACTGGGCCGGGGTGACCGGTCGAACGTAAGTGATCGGTCGACCGGGCCAGGGCGACATGTTGGATGTAAGTGGTCTGTCTACCAGGCCGGTGTGGTCGATCGGACCGACGTGTATACACTATATGCAAAATGCAGAGACATTTATCATGACAAATCGTATGATGCCACACAAATGCTAATGCCCAATAGCGAGTCGTACACATCCTAACACTCTTGCATAGGTACCTAAGTTTCAACACATGGATATGCGGCATAGTCGTCTCCGGCTTTGGCGACGGGTGTGGGGAGTTTCGCTCTCTGATTCCTTGAAGGAGAAATTTTCCACTGTTTGTAGGATGAACTAGCTACAAAGCTTTTTTCATTCTATAAATCCCAAGTGTTTCAACACCTATATGGAAGTTTAGAACCGCCAAAACTATGGGAAATATTGATTCCAATCGATTTTGAGTTTGGGCTAAGGCTTTTATAAGCATATCACTCGGATTAGTAGGGAATTTGTCCACGATGGATTCCTATCTTAGCGACTTTCTCTAGGAAAACAACCACAAAGCCTAATCATCTAACACAATCCTAAGGCTAGCTAAGGAAACGAAAATGCAAGGGAAAAAGAATATCACCTACACGGTGCTTCATGATGTACCCGATTGCAAGGATGAAGCTCTCCTCAGGTTGGAGAGTGACTCCTTTTATCCTCCCAAACGAGAGAGGAAGCTCTCATCGCCAGAGAGAACATCGCGGTCATAGGAAGCCTTCTCCAACTTAGTGAAGAAGCTCTCCTTTTAGAAGGAGACTTAATGTCTTCCCTCGCTCTTGATAGTTCTCCAAGTTCTCTCACCATCTCCTAATGATTTGTGGTAGAAAAGGGAGAAAAGATGAAGAAAAAACATATTTTGGTTTAGGAAAATGGAGAAAAGAAGAAGAAGAGGAAGAAGGATGTTCTTCTTTGTTTGATCATCTCTCCAAGAGCTTGCCCTCTCCTTCAAACCTCTCTCAAACTTCACCCCCTTTTTTAGAAAATGTGAGAAAGAAGAAAGAGAAAGCACTCACAAGGAAGCAAGTAAATCAGAATAATGAAAACAGGAAGAAGAAGAAGCGTTCTCTTTTTCAGTTGATCTCCTTTTCTCCAAAAAATCTCCTCCTCTTACACTCTCTCCCTCTCAGTTTGAAAAATAGTGGAGTATCCTCTCAAAATGAGCTCTCCTTGTCTCTTTTGTTTGGTTTGTCACACCCGAAAAATCTCGTGCACAATCTATTTCATTGGCTGACTTTCTGCTTGACACACTCTCGAAAAGCATCTCCTTGCATGGAAAGGGCATAAATTGATGTGATCTCCCCTTAATTTGCCTTGGCCCATTCCATAAGCTTCATGGGAACCATTTAAAGTTTTCCTGAAATGGTCCCTTCCATCTGCATGATTTAGTCGCGACGCGACAATTTTTTTTGCAGAGAAAAGTAATTGGGCGCTTTTGCTTCCAAATGGGTGCAAAAGTACTTGTCTCTCAATTTACGTCGATTTCATTCCGAGCACTAAAACGACTACAGTGGCGTAGAAGTGGAGTCTGCTCGGGTTGGTGACATCGCACGCAAAAAATTGGGGTGCTCGAGTGCCCAACAGTGGCGTAGAAGCGACCATAGGCAAAACCACAATCATCTGATCGCTACTCGAGAGGCGGGCACAAAAGGCACCCATAGAGTAACTTGCGTCTTTGAAAGAGTCGCTAAACATATGTATGGGCTCTTTTGCGTCTAAGCTCCAAAGGGGCTTGGTTCTTTTGCCTTCTGTGTGCGCGCAGCTTGGCGTAGATGACGTTTTATGGATCCTTCGACTAATGAAGACTCTTCAGGAGCGAAAAAGGGTTCTCCAACATCGCGGAGGAGACAATTGGTGCATCGTATCGAACGAAAATCACTGATCGGGGCCAAATATGACCCGAATGTTCAAAACTCAATTTTGCGCTCGAATGTCCGTAGGAGGCTTTAATTGATAAAAAAGCTAAGGAAAATCATGTATCGTTAAAATATATTCTGGGGGCTTTAATTTGGTGATTTTAGTGCCAACAAGACTCTCAGACCCCCACGCTGGTAGAAAAGTCTGAAATTAGTTTTTTTTCAAAAATGCACATGGGAGAGTTTGATGACTTCCCTTGGCCATCAGAGGCCCTGATTTGGCGGATTATGCCCTTTAAACACTGAGATAGACATTAAACATGTCCTGTATTGGAATTAACACCACCTCGCATTGAATTCTTCCAGGTAGGGCTACATTGAGATCGGCCCTAGTCCCGTGCTCGAGGCACGCATCGGATGGTCCGTATAAATGTTCTAGGCTACGGGAAGTTGTAAACAGTCCTGTAGCACTCAAGTGGACACCGACATATATGACATCCAAAAGTGATGCCGGCATTTACTTTCTAGGAAATTATACAACTATAAATAATAATTAATCAAATCTCTTAGGGAGGAGGCAATACATTTACGAACATTGAATACATAAGTTCATTCCATGTGTGTTTTATTTTAGGCACATAACTCACTCTCTCAAGTCATTTGTATTCATGATAGAGATATTTTTTTTGTATTATATTTTTCTCATCAGGTGAATTTTTGGTTTTGAACCTTATCCAGTGAATTTTTGGTTTTGACTTGCCTTTCAACGGACGCCTGACATATAATCAAACTAATTTTAATTTTTTATGTTTATTTTTATTGCACTTGTATTTCCTTTTTCTCATTTTAGAGTACTCCATGTTTAGTTTTCCCGAAATTTCTGAATTCTTAAGTCATGAATTCCTCTCATCTCCACTAGAGAATGGGTTTTGCACTATTAGTAAATGGTGCTACACCGAAAACATGTCCAACTTTTTCTGGGTGGAGGACTGCAATTTAAAGTTTGATAGGAAACTGGGGGCACAAGACATCTCATTGTCAGGCTTTGGATTTCTAATTTCTGTAAGCTTGGTAGTAAGAGAAAATGCCAACATTATTAAAATAACAAAGGCGTTGAGTTACTAGGAAAAAGAGGTAAGAGAGAGCTCGAGGTAAGAACCATCTTTGATGAGCTCACCTAATGTCCATAGGGCATAGTTGCTAGGGAGCATGGAATGATGAGACATTCCTCAAGAAGCACAAACGCCATAATTGCTGGCCTCCACGTTGTTGAAAGGACCTAATTGGACCTTGTGTTAGCAGCCACCTCTATCAACATCATCAAATCACGTTAAATTTTGTATGAGACCCTGTGATGTGTTGTTTCCCACCAAAACTTCTTGTACTGACCTATTTTCCCTTGTTCAAGTGGAGTCGCTTTCCTTTGCTTGGATGCAATGAGTAAATTTGAAAGTTTATATTCACCGTGTTTTCTTGAAACGAGAAAGCCTCTTCTTTATTTTACTGCATCTATCATTACTTTTAGGGTAGAAGCCTTCTATTATTTTCTTACAATTCCAAACTAGAACAAGATATACAATTTTTTATAAGGCAAAAAAAATTTCGTTGATTTTTGCATTTGTCCATGTTCGTTTACTTCTTGATTGAGAGGAATTTGACTGTCTCGAGGGAAACATAAAATAAGTGTATATGAGAGAAAAATGAGAAGGAATCAACACAGTTTTTAGGTGTTTCAAAACTATGACCTTCATCCACTATAAGAAAGGAGGAATGATTCACTACTCCAAAAGGAAAAAAAGGGCATAATCTTTCAAACTCCAAGTTCTCACTCTATATGTAACAAATGTTGGTCGTAAGAATTTGATAGTGTAGCAGTTTCATCCTTAAGAGCAACAATAGTTGTGGTAGAGAGATGTTTCAATGCTAAGTTAGGGCTATAAAAAAAGTTTATAATTCATGAACAGCTCGTTTTCGGCTCACTAACAAATGAGCTGAGCATGTACAACTATTTTGAGCTTGATTTATAAATGAGTCGCACACAACTAAATCTTCTTAATTGTGTTCGACTCTCTTTGACTTGAATTTATTAAATACTTAATAAACAATATTTATTATAATATTTTTATATTAAAATTTATGATTTATTTATAAAATATTAAAATTTATTTATATCTAGTTGCAAGCAATATTCCCAGCATGGTCATGGCTCTAGTCTTGAGTGGTTAGATTTGGTGAAAACAACTATTCAAGCATTGTAACAAAAAAAAAGAAGAATCTTGCATTTGAAGGATGAATTCTATTGAGGTGAAGAGTATCCTAAGCAGACATGTGGAGGGAAAGAAATTTTGGAATATCCAACTTAATGCATAATAGAGTTGAACAATAATAATGAAATTATATAGTGCGTCCCCTCTAATCCGATCGATTAAAGAACTTAAGCTAGCTAATATTTTGTAAGAATGGATTGACCTAGATTGGGAAAGAACTAGCCACACTTTAAAATCTATCTAATAAGCCGGTGTTGACAAGCCGACTAAACTAGAATTGAAATTCTCTTATCATGTGAATAACTTTGATAAGGTGTAAAGAATTAAGTTCATACTTAACCTTTTAAAACTCTAATTATAGGTATTTTCTTTAGTGACTCTATAACACCTGTTTGCTTTTTGTTCTTCATTTTCTTCTTCTCAAGTTTTCCTACTCCCTAAATAGTTGCAAAGAAATGGTTGAAATGCTAGGAGTAAAAAAAAATTGAAGTAATACTCCATACAAGGAAGTGGTGGAGAATGGAGGAGTGTAAGGTGATGGCTACATTTGAAGGTGGTGGTTGCATCAACAACAGAGGCAGGAGCGACAAAAAATGTAACGACGACAGTGGTAACAATAAAGACAACCAAGAAAAGATCAATAGGAAGGTGGATCTCCCAGTTTCAACTTTGAACATGATCAATGTGAATGCACCTTTAACAACAAAGAGGAGTAGGCACGGTGGCAAGCACAAGGATGTGACCTTTGAGGTTAAGTGGTTAAGCAACCATTGAGGAGCAACTCTGATCAGGCTAAGCAAGTTAGATGAAAGTGGTGATTACGATTATCAAAGATATGCAATGATTGTTCAAGGAAAAATAAGAAGATCTGCATGCTCTGAAGGTTAAGCTATAGATGCATGATTGTGTAGCAACTCCCTGAAGTCCCCCCAACAATACAAAAACCATTATTTTTTAGCATTAGAGTGATTATGAAAGAAGGGATCAAGAGGCTACCTTAAGTAGATTGGCTTTCGTCTACTAACATTTGGAATATTTTTATTGTGGTTCCATGCATTAAATTCTTGGATGCTCAGAAAAAAAAAACAGCATATACAAGGACATAGTAATTAGCCTCCTAGACACATGAGCTAATGGATTGGATAGACAACGAAACCCAAAGTGAATGAGAGTTGCAGTCATCCATAAACAGATTGTGATCACGATTACGACAAATTAAATCCAACGTCTAACCACCAACTCCTAAGCATTCTAACATCCTCTTTCAAGCTTCTAATGAAAGAGTGGAGCTTGTAATCCATTGAAGAATTTTGTCATGTTGTATGAAGTCTTGATGGCAATGATTCCTAACATAATCTAGGAATTCTAATTTGAGATGATAAGGACAGTCAACATCTGACATGTATACCGTGAACTTGACTTTTCACCCAGGCATTAGTAAGTAGTTAGGAGGAAGCTCTTAGCAATTTTTTTAGGGGTGAAGTATCAATGCACATACATCCATTTTGTCAGACACATGTCCAATTGCTATGTGTTTTTGGGGTGCGCAATAGGAAAAATGTACATTTCAATATACTTAGTGAACCGAGCATTAGACGTTCGTGAATGAAGAACCTTTTTGACGGCCCTACTTTGAACATTATGCCATATTTCTACCACAAATTTTGTTGCTCTTAAAGATGAAACTTCTAGTTGGTCGTTTGATCACTCACTTATTCCCAACCTACATTTGCTGCATTAGAGTGAGAACTTGGAGTTTTAATGATTATACCCTTTTTCCTCTTGGAGTAATGAAACCTTCCTCCTATCCTATAGTGGATATAAGTCTTATTTCTGAATCACTTAAAAACCGTGTTGTTTACATACTTTTTTTTCTCATGTAAATTTTTGTTCTATTTCTCTCGAGATTGTAAAATTTCTCTCAATTAAGAAGTAAACCAGTATTGATGAGATCCACCTCACCTGGTACACTATAGTCATAACACTACACCATTATCCAGTGTAGACCACTAATTGGAAAAAAGGGACATGATATTGGCCAAGTTCAAGGGACATCAACCGAGGGGCCAATAGATCATGAGGAGGAAGGCTGATGGACATGACATGGAGCTACTATTTGAGCACAGGGACTTGATTTATTTGATTCTGAGATCTTACCAACATAAGACACTGACCACACAATATTTTGGATCCTATGAGATTGTGTCAACATATGAGGTTATCAACATCATAATCATTGTGTCCAGTATTTTTGTATCACAGTTGAGGCATGCTATCGAAAACCACACACTGTCATCTACACTATCTTAGATGTTGACAGAGGACATGAAGGTGATTTTGGAAACTTTGAAGATAGAAAGGGTGCACTGAGGAGTGATTGGGACAATTGACGTTTTGATTAAGTGGGAATATCTACCAGTTTATGAAGCAATTTGGGAACCTTATGAAGTGATCCAAATGCAGTTTCCATTATTCCACTTTGAGTGGATAAGATGCTTCTTTGGGAGGGGAGTATTGTTATGCCGATCTCTAATGGACTGGTTAGGACCAGACCGGCCCTGCCTAGGAAGTGGAAACCCCAGTTTTTACTTGGGCAGATTCCAACTTTCAGGTTGGGCTTATTAAACCCCTAATCACATATGAGAGGAGAGGAATTAAGGGGGGTTTTGGGGGGGGGGGGGGGAGTTTGAATGTGTTTTGGTGGTGTGTTATTATGGTCAATCACCTAGGGATTGTTTTCATGTTTTGGTTACGGGAATTTTCTTGTTCCTAGCGGCTTCTAGGGTCTGTGGAGAGTTGATCTACCTCTCGAATTGTAGATCACCCGTTGTATCTTGTTTGTTTGCTTGGACATTAATCAACAGCAACAACAAGCATTTATCCCACTATTTGTGGTCAACTACATGAATTCTTTTTCTCCAATGTGTTCTATTGAGTGTTATATTTTCATTTAATTCTAATAAATTAGGATAATTTTTATACAATATGCGAAGTCTTCTTTAGGTCTACCTCTGTCTTTCTTAACATAAGTCGAATCTAAAACATCCACTCTTGTAATCGGATCATCAGATGATCGACATTTAATGTGACCAAACCATTTAAGATGACTCTCTCTAATTTTGTGTGCCGTTGGTGCTACACCATCCCTCACAAATATATTCATTTCACATTCTGTCTCCAAGTGTTAAGCCACTCATCTACCTAAGCATTTTCATATTAGCAACACTTGACTTTGTTTTATGCTTCTCTTTTAAAGTCCAATATTCTGGCCATAAAATATTTTAGGTTTCATCGCCATCTTATAAAATTAATCAAATCGGTGTTAATTTAGGTTTTCCCACATATTTTTCACAGTTCATCCTCTAGATATCATATTCTTACTTAGTTTATGTGACCAAAGTTACTAATACAACAATAGCCTTAAGAAGCATTATTGAAATATAGAAAATTTGAGTTTTGTTATGGAACTAATATTATCTTACTGAATTTTCTTATTTTTATTTTTATATTATCTTGCTCAATCATATCCATGAATTGCTTTATTGTTGAGTTTCAAACTTTCCTTTAGTGTGATTGAAAATCTCCAAAATAGTTTAAAATAAGATATTTATGTCACGATCATTCTCCCATTTTGAGGCACTATTAAAATACGAGTTTTTCCTTCCCGCAAATTTTGAGGAGATCA
The DNA here is from genome assembly GCA_003013225.1 of Phalaenopsis aphrodite. Classification (NCBI taxonomy): domain Eukaryota; kingdom Viridiplantae; phylum Streptophyta; class Magnoliopsida; order Asparagales; family Orchidaceae; genus Phalaenopsis; species Phalaenopsis aphrodite. The sequence goes on from NEWO01000001.1 coordinate 1,311,489, forward strand.
CCTTCGTTTGAAATTAGGGTTGAGATTTTAGATTGAAGAGAGCTTGAACATTAAGTCAATTTTCTGTCCTGGATCAAGCCAACCATGAGATTTTGCATGATTTGATCTTCGGGTTGATTTTGAGCTGGGCTTGGATCAAATCTAACCAGCTCAACAATAATATGCATGTATTTTAATTGTTTTAAGAAATTATTGACACTTCATACCTTAACCAATATTCATCAAATTTTTTGTCCGCCATGTCGATAATGTTACAATCCTCAAAAAAAATCCCCCAATAAAAAAAATCCATAAAGCTTTTCTGGAAATTCATTAGTGTAGACTGTCACTATGCAGTAGTAGGATAAAAAGTTGAGAATAAGAAAACAGTTTTTAGTTTGCATCTATATGATAGAAGACTTGGGATCCTATTCATTCATGTATTTTTTCAAGCTCTTATGTCATTATTCTTGCTTAGTCCATGTGATGAGTTACTTCTACAATGAAACCCTAAGTAACATCATTGGGACATAGAAAAATTGTGCTTTAATGACATACAAAACAATATAATCTTTCTAAATTGCCGCCATGAATTTCTTCATTGTGGTATTTTTAAACTCTCCAACTAGAATGATAATAATCTCCACAATGGTCACAAATTAGGATGGTATGCCATGATCTTATAAAAATATGAGTTATATTTTCAGACAAAATCCTTGATTTGAAAATACTTTATCAAGCCCAACAATTTTTTTTAGTTAACTGGTGAATGTTATTATAGAGATTTAAGTTCTGCTTGAGACAGTTTCATTTGCCTGTAAAATAGCTATATACTTATTGTGAAAAAAATAGTTTTCTTATAGTTGATGTGTGCTTTAGAAATTAGGAGGATTTACACTCATAAAACAATTCTTATGAATTCACATTTTTAGAATCTAAGCTTAAGAAAATTGAAGGCATACTGACTAATGCCAATGATCTGAATAATACAACAACAACAAACATTTATTTCACTACACATAACGATTGAAATGATTCATATCATGATTTTTGTTTTTTTGACAAAAATCTCATGTTGGCTATCGACCATCTAACACAATCATTTATTTTATACATTCAGAGCTTAGGACCCAACAATGATTAAATGATATGAATAAAAAAGCAATAAAAGAATTACCTCCAACAAACTCTTAAATAGTTTGCATATTCTCCTTCTTATCTTATTGTTTTTATTCCTATAGAATATGATTGAGTGTGCAACCCGCCAGCTGCATACCTCATTAGCTGCTTGCATTTTCCTCAAGCATGTGACTTAATCGTTACCTTCACTTCAGTAGCTCAGTTTTTCTCCTCCTCATTTCTTCTTCAATCGATATTAGGCATTCATCCACTTTGTTTTTTTTTTTCAAAGCACAGAGTCAGCTAAAGTAGCTTCAAAGCTTCTCAAAAATATTTTTGTATATGAAGGAGGTCTAAACGGAAGTATTCACGTCTAGTGTTGCTTTACTTCTATTCCATCTTCTTTGATGGGGATTTTCTGACAGGTTCTTGTACATTTAGATAATGATGTTGGTAAAATTACTAACCTTCTTTAACTTATCCCAATACAATTCTTATGTATTCACAGATCTAGCACCCTAAAGTATGATGTTTACACTAATTAAAATTTGGTTTCATAAACCTATGCTTGGAAATGTGTATTTCACCTTTGATTTGATGTGATGTTAAGGATTTGAGTACTATAAATGTAAATATGAAAGTTTGGGTGTTGGATGTGTAAATGCCTATTATTATTATTATTATATGTTATTAATTGATTTTGGACTTGTGAGAAAGCTATGTACATATGGCTTGTATATTATTATAAATAAAATATTTATAAAAATATTCTGTGAATAATAGTTTAGAGGAAATGCACAATGGTATGTGGCTTCACGCATATGGTTATACGCCCATAAAACACTAATAATTTTTCGTGTGTATGACTTAGTGACTGATTCACATGTAGGAAGGGTGGGTGTGCTAATAATGTGGATAAAATAATATGATAAAATTAACGTGGACATATATTTACATACCGCTAAATTTTATTTTTTACATAAAAAATAAGACTATTTTCACTTGTCAAAATTTGAAATGCATCTTTTAATGTATAAATAGTATGTCATATATGTAAAAAAAAAAATAAAGTTTAGGTGTTATTCATGTAAATGCATAGAAATGGAGTGGTATGCATGTAAATGTTCCAAAAATAAAATGATAAATTCATTAACTAAATTGTCGATAGTTTGGATGAAGCAATGCAAATGATGAAATTAATCTTAAATATCATATCAAGGACTGCAATTGAAAAATAATATTTGCAAGGGGCCATCAAAAGAAACAAGTAATCAAATAGCAATAAATCATTTGGGATACTTTTATATTTATGTTATTTTGATAAGGTAATGGTGATGATGGCAAGGTGGTGGTGGTGATAATTATTATTAAGAATAATTAAAAATTATTATAAATTATTTTGAATATCTTTTAAGAAAAATTCATTTATTTTTAAAATAAAAAATAAAAAATATATAAAGACATATCAATCAAATATGTTTTAAAAATAAAAGAATGAACAAATAAACATGCAATAAATATTTCAACTTATATTTAATGCCAATGGAAGGATTTATTAAACAGAAATATGATAACAGAAGCATTTCAACTTATATTTAAGGTGTCAACAATAAGATTGCTGACTGCCAATGTCAAACATTCATTATCTTTACCAAAGTCAATGTTTACCATTACCACAAAGGTTTAAGGCCATAGTTTGTCATTACCATCAAGGCCCAAGGATGACACCTACCATCATCACTAAGGTTACCGTTAGCCATGCTCCCAGGGCCTATGCTCACCATCATCACTAATACCAGCTCGCACTATCACTAATATGACTGATGCATGCTAGAGAAGTCGCGGCGGTAGAATAATGGATTATAGTCTTAGTGTTGCAAGAGAATTCAATACACACTAAAGTAAAAAAAAAAGCCAATAGTGACACAAGAAGTTTTTTGTGGAAAACAAGTAAAGGGAAAAAACCATAGTGTATGAGTCAGCTGTAAAAATCTAATATGTGTTGATGATTATAGAGACCCGTTCTTCCACAGACAAGAAATAGTTACTAGGTTTTCCAAGTTACGGTGTCAACTTGTGGCTTATGATCAGTGGTGATCGATGGTGATTAGTGTTGGTCGATGGCGGTCGGTGGTGGTCGATGATGGTCAGTGGTGATTAACAGTGATTGGCAACGATAGACGGAGGTCGGCGGTAGTCGATGGTGACAAGGGGTACTGCTAGACTTCAACTCATTCTCAAAGTTTTATATTCTTTATCAAACCTCCAACCCTCTCCCCTTCATGAGAGGGGTGAGACTCTATTTATAATATTTTAAGTGCAATTGATGTAGGAATATTAACCATCAGATTGGACTAATTTTGGTAAAACTGGTTCTTATCGTCGAGCCGGTCAGTTTCACTGTAAGTTTGTTGAAATCAGAGTTCTGGATAAGTTTTTATAGAAAATTAAATATTTCTTGCTAAAAAACTACATCAAAATCAATGTCAAGCCTTGAGATTCATGCCAAATAATGAAGATTTGCTGAAGATGTATCAACAACATACACTTACAATTGAAAATAATGCTGAAAACTATTGTGCCACCAAGGCCAATCTTGGCCATTTCCACAAATGTTGATGCAAGTTATTGATGCCAACATCAATGCTCATTGTTGCCAGCAAAGTAAATGCATGGTCCCAATATGAATGTCAATGCACACCATCTACACTAATATGATGGTTGTCATTATCATTATGGTCAGTACCTATTGTTGTGACAATCATAAACAACTTTCACAAAGCCCACCTTCTGAGTTGTTCTTCTTTCTATAAAGCTAATAAGCAGACAAATCAACAATTATCTCTTGATGATAACTCCGATGCCTCTAAACATTTAGTTTCACCAGGAAGCCATCCACGAATATCTTTTTTTTTTCAATTACAAAGAAGTATCCTTTCTAATACACGACACATACTATTAAAGTCGTTTCAATTGGGCCACACACGCGATATTTTTCTTCCCTATATTATTTTCACGTAAACAAACTCAAGTCTCATGTGAGTTACTCAATTCATTTATTTTTGAACACGCAATACCTTCCTTCAACATTAAGGTGACAAGCTCTCATTCTATGTATGCATAACAAAAATATAATGTATTTATGTATGTATGTATGTATGTATGTATGTATGTATGTATGTATGTATGTATGTGTGAATATTTTATGCCACGAGTAGTTATCACTCAGACATTTTTAGTATAGAGAAAGAAAACATCAATTAATTTCAATTACTAACATTTTTTTTTTATTTACATCATGGCAAATGATAATGGTCATATAATTTCAAAAAATGTATTTAAAATTGCTATAAATATTTTTATTTTTAATAATTATATATGATAAAATTTAAAAAAAAATGTGAAACGTAAATGTCTTTAAATTCCAATACAAATGTCTTCAAATTTTAATATATATTATCATCAAAATAATTATTAATATCTTATTCTATCAATAATAATACGACATAATACATCATGGCATGACAATTAAGTATTAAATCGTTCATAAACTCTTATGAGTTTTAAAGTTAATAAAGCTTATTTGAGATTAGCAAAAGGATTAGGCCCAGTAATTAAAAACTATTATTCTTTGTGAGGCAATAAATTTAAATTATACACTTTATAATGTCATCAATCATCTTTTAAAAAATTAATACTTAATCATATTTCTAATAACTGTGATTATAAGTACATGTTAGTTATATTTTTTTATTAATAAACTTTCTAAATTGGTGATTAATATTCGTGTATTTGAATCCTTTTAGGACGTATGGCGTATGACCTTCATGTGTTAGTATGCACCTAAAAAAGCCTTCTGAGTTGTCCAGTCATAGATGTTTTGAATTGTCTATCTGAAGAATTGTTGAATTGCTCGGTTGCTAAGTTGCTGAATTGCCCAGCTGCCTGATTACCTGCAGACGAACTGTCTAACTGCCGAAATGACTGAATGTACATTATATATGTTAAAATATTTGAGGTAAAATAATCTTATTTAGCCACATTTATATAAGGAATGAATGCTATAAACTACAAAATTTTGTAAGGATTTTACGAATATATGGTGAGTGGGCGTGGACACACACACACACATGCACACTAAAGATTGGTCAAAGCCTATGATACGAGCCCCCAATTAACCTCATGTCTTCAACTACTCGACTTATCCGCACATAGAATTGACTTTGCAGATTCCAACCAAAGAGTAGGGGAATACGACACATACATATGGATGTAGTTTAGGACAAGCTCGAGTGCAAAAAGAATATTTATTTGATATATAATTATAGTTAAAAATAGAAAATAATTCTTTTAATCTGCATCAATACATCATGCAGTTAGACAATAAACCTAGTTTATTGGGCTTGTAATTATCTAGTTAGTTCCTTCTAAGGGACAAAACTTGTATACTAATTGGTAGTTAAACACTAATTAATTAAATAGTCTTTGTCACCACCTACCACAAGCTTTAATTTTCAAAAAAAACCAAATGGGACGTAAGATGTGGTTTTTGCTGATGAACATCCAAAGAATGTTTATCAAGGAAAGGTAAATCAAACTTTTCTTAAACCCTTAATCTATATATATATATATATATATATATATATATATATATATATATATATATATATATATATATATATATATATATATGATAAAAATATTATAAATATTGCTTGTTGATTTCTTCTCTTTTGTGCCTTTTCTTTTAAAAAAAAATATTTTTTATCAATTTGATTGGAATATTTATGCAAATAATTTGATGCATAAGAGCCATCTTTCTTATAATAAAATAATATATCTCTAATGTATCATACCATAGAATCCCTAATTGCCCATGCTTTCCTTCAGCACTTTGATTTCATTCATTCTACTATTATAAAAATTATATCATCAAACATGCTCTCCCTCGGCCATGATCATATACTCTTTGGTTTTCTCCTTTGCAAAGGCATTGGCCACTTTGCCAACACCTTCATTCATGTGCTTGTGCTATACCTATAAGCTCATCAAGTTTAATAAGAATTATGATGCAACCAAAGTTTGCATCCACCAAAGTTTATAGTACTTTATATCATTTTGATGTCTTTTAAAGTCTCCAAGTTCCTCTTATGTTGAGTAATGGTGGCTATGATCTTGTGAAATAGTTTGACTTAATTTAAACTCTTTTCATCATATGATTTGATTGATGAAACTTAGAAGAATTTGGAGGTGACTTCTTTACCAAGTTGGATCTTTTGTTAAGACTTTTAGGGATCTATCATATTTGCATGAAGGTGATAGTTGCGACAACATTATCGAATGTTTGACTCATCCATCAATATAAATAAAAGATAAGATATAGGATGTTTTCTCAATATTTTGAATCTCTCATAGAATATCTTTTTGTTAAGTGGTACGAACCATCTTTTTGGGTCT
>NEWO01000001.1:1346480-1358127 GCA_003013225.1 Phalaenopsis aphrodite
ATAGCCTTAGCTCTTATATATATATATATATATATATATAGAAAAGAATAGTATTTTTATGTTTGACAAACACCCAAAAAAACATGCAGCACGCTTCGGGCAAATGATTAACACGTTATTAGAAACCGTGTCGGGGCAAAATTTCTCCAATTTATGAGTTGAATTGCTCCTCCGGAACAAAATAAGAACCGGATTCCGCATATACGGACTTAACCTAATGAGGGGTACCGATATTCCTTATTCCTTATCTTATAAATGCGCGAAGACACAATAAACCGAGAGAGGATTAAGCGGAGCGGAGGCAATTATTTTCCTCTATTTGTTTCGTTTTGCTCCGCAAATCTCCATCTCCCCTCTTCCTATCTCCATCTCCCTCTTCCTTCCGTTTCTCCTCTGCTGTCAACAATCGGGGAGCCCTAGTTTGAGGAGAAAGGGGAAGGGGAAATGGGGAAGGGATCATCGAAGTTCCCGCTATCTGGATGGGAGGTTGCAGCTGGGTTGGGTGTGGTTGTGAGCTTCGGGATCGGGCTTCTTGCCGTCTATTTGTCCATGCCACCATCGGATTATAGTTTCCTGAAGCTTCCGCGGACCCTCGAGGAGCTGCAAACGCTCAGGTTTTTTAGTTTTTAGTTTTATTTTTATTTTTATTTCTGTCATGCTTTAGAAAGATTTGTCAAGGAGTAGGTGGTGATTTGGTAAATTTTCAGATCTGAAAGTGTGATTTTCTGTGGTTTTGGTTTTGAATTGGAGTGGAATGATACTCGGGTGGTGCAGGAGGATGTGCCGATAGAGCTTGCCAAATGGGCAGCAATTTTGTTCTGGGGAGGATATCGAGTGAATAGTTAACGATCTTTACTTTTTTTTTTTTCTTTTTTTTTCAGTTTTAAGATCTATTTTCTTTCGAAAAGAGTGAATACGAAAGTTTTGGGGCAAGGGTAATGGTAATGATGATGGTGATTGGTGATTGGTGATTGGTGTTTGCTGTTTTAAAAGAATCCTTTGCATCGCTTTAAGACTTGAAGCATTATTCACATATGTTGCTCTAAGAAGAGTTGAATAACATGTATATAGGTAGGTTATGCTTTGTTTTGTTATGATCTATTCGGTCCTCGGTTGAGAAGGTATTTTCAATTTTCTCGTGATGAAAACTTTAACATGCTGTTTAATTACTGTGGACATGCGGTCTCATTTGATCGGTTTTCCTTGATTTCTTAGCTATAATTCTCCTGATGGGATTAATATGTTGAAATTAAACCTTCTGCGGACCCCCATTGGAGGCTTGTTTTTCATTGTTGCATGATGACATGACTGGAATTTGGAGTTAGCTGTTGCATGGTTTGAATTTGGTTGTTAACCTTTTTTCCTTTTCCTTTCTTAACTTATTTTTTCCCAATTAGTTTTTACCATTATTCTAGCACTGAAGATATTTTCTTAGAAGAAACATGCAAACTATGAAGCTCATTCAAAAAATGAGATGGCGTGTAGCCCCACGTTATGTTAGTATTCTCTTTTTATTAAATTGTTTTCACTAAATTGCACTTAAAAAGTTCCAGCAATGGCAATAAAAGATCAACCATGATTTGTGCCATTTCAGTCTATAGGGATCACCATGAAGATGATAGGGATGGTTTAATGATGTTGTTTTAACCCTTTGTTTGTTTTCAAGTCTCAATTTAATCATTTTGTTCTTAGAAGTTGTCGTATTATATGTTCAATTTCTCGCTGAAGCTTCTGTCACTGTTCGATCTTGAGAAATTCGTGCATGCAACAATTTATTTGAACAATATGCTATTTACAATGTTTATTTAAGTATAAAGCTAATAAATGTCAATACTCTTATTATTGCTGTTGTTGAATGTCCAACCATTTAACTTATAATATGTTTTCAGCTCTATTTATTACTTCATTTCTAAATTCTGTTTTATAGATAAATATTATCCAATTATAGTATTCAACATCTGTATTTCTTTCATTTTTAAAATTTTGTTCCTTTAATGAATATATGGAAATCGTGTTTTTAATTTTTAGGCATAATGAAAACTCACATTGAAATAATCATGTCTCTTATATTTCCAGTACCCGAAAGATAAAGTACTAACTTCTGCTGTTCCAATTGATGCATACATGTTAATCACACGAAAGAGCGAGCACTATAGCCCTTCGCGTGGCATAGCACAACACCTGCATTATTTGGATTACAAGATGTAATAAAGCAAAATAGCATGCGCATTTAGCACACATACATAGCACACATGGCTCATGCAACTTTATTTTCTAGTTTATTTTGGTTGATTGTTTTTTTTTCTAAATTATATTTATGAATAAGAGAATTATGCCTGAGGTTAAACACAACATAAAAAGAGTGATTTCTTTGATAGCCTTAGCTCTTATGTATATATATATTTTTATCTTGCCATTTAGTTGAAGAAATAACACGGATTTGTAGGTAGTAGAAATTTGTGCAGTCTTCACATGCCGGGTTTTGACCTACAATGCTTAGGTGCTGTATGATAATCTCCTAGATAAAGCAAATATGAATGCTGTAGAGTGATCTTTGTTTGTTTTTGAATGACAAATAAGCTATTTCTAGTTTTGGATGCACATTTATGGATGCGTGTTGCCTTAAGATGAGCTTATAAGATGTTTTCCTTAATTTTTTATTAAAAAAAGATAATTTTTATTTTACAAGTAATATTTTTCTTATAATTTCTCTATTTTCCTATAGATTTTCTTATGACTCATGAAAATATTAATTAATTCTCTATTGCTTTCTTTTTGACTAAAATTTTTTTCCTCTTCTTACATGATCTTGTTTTGCTCTCATGCTTATGGATATGTGTACATAGGCTATACCTTAAAGTGTGATTATAATCTAATATGAAGATAAATTGTCATTTTTTTAAAAAAATCAGCACATGTTATGCTCAGTTTCTTATTGATTTTGATTGCTACACGGCTCAAATTTTATCTATCTACTTTCCTTTCCCCTTTTAGGCCATTTATGATTTACCATTTGATTTACCTTTTAGGCCATTAATGACTTCCGAAGGTTAAGTCGTTAATTAAAGATGTTTGTTAAAAGATTGCATTGTTTTAATTACTTATTCAGGTTAAGAATGGGTATTTTATCATGTTCACCTCAAGTTGATTGAAATTACCCCTTACTTTTGTTATTTATCTATTCTCACAATTTATTGCCCTTTTCCTGAGTTGTAGTGTCATAAACTCTTATGAATCATTATAAAATTTATATGATACTAGTAAATTTCTGGTAAATTTGCATGGGCCATTAGTGATCATGGTCATTTACCTTTATATGCTACATGGATTTAATTTATTAATGCGCATGCTCTTTTTATATATTATTGTTTGCATGTTTTGTATTAAAATTTTCTCTTACATTGCTAAATTTTTTAATAAAAATTTCATGAGCTTTTATTTTTCTCCATTATTTTTAAAATACAATAGGTTGAATTATGCACAATACATTGTAACCTGATGGGACTTTTACATTATAGTGTATTATTTTTTATTGAAAACTATGATTTGAAATGTTTTACTTTTACACCGGATGCATTGCACAAATTTTTTGGCAACAAAATAACTAAATGTTGACTTTCAAATATTACATGCAATTGTCGTATACATCCAATCCCCAAATAAACATATCAAAGCCACTCACTCCAATTACATCAGTGAAGCTAAATCATCCGAGGAAATTCTTATCCACAACATTAAGAGTTTAAAATACAGCTTTTATAAACTAATGCAAAAAATATAAAAGAGTTTCTGAGCAACTTAAACTCAATCAGATAGGTGTAGATACTACTCTACACAGAATCCGACTATAATCACCCCTAAAAGAGCAAAATTGAATAATTCTACTTTTTAACAAATGGCTAAATCATGATACAGAAATCATGAGACACAAATATATATACCGATACTTCTATAATTCATAGTGAATCACATGTGGATATTAATGTGACAATGACATGCAGAATGATGCACTTCCATAAGAATGTTAAGACAAAATATTAAACAAATGAAATATAGTGCATGTTTATGTTTTTTCAGATCACATTAGATTCATGTGTCAGAGTATTTCACAAATAAATTAGTAGCTTAAAGGATCATGTCGAAATGAGCAAGTGCAAATCTTCATATGTATATAAATCAATTAAATATCAATAAATTAAAAAAAAAATCGACTTGAATTGTTTGCCAACCAGGCATGCCTGGTCTGGACTATCGCAACATCGACCAAAGGCCTCCTTATGCGACCTTTTACCTCCCATATCATAGGTCATGTTTGAAAGACTTGGTAGCTTACCTGAGCTAAAACGATGCCGGACATAACAAAACCTATCCCATAACAACCTACATAAATATATCTGTTGATGATAATAAGGGATAAAACACAAATAGCATGCTTAAGGTAGGATTTCAATATGTTTTATATCGTCACAGCTATAGAAATTAGTCAAGGTAAATTGGACATTAAATTCAGGTAATGCACATTGAATATAATTAACTTATGTGTGATGGCTTATTTTTTTACACTTGAATAGGGTCTTGTCCATGGGGCAAGAAATTCAAACTCTTCAATCTCATTTGGTTCCTTGGGACACGGGATCATGTTCATAAGTACTTAGGTAGGTTTTCCATTCAAGATGGTTGGGAAGACCGGTCAAAATGAGCTACCAAAAGTAATTCATTGCAATTGATTGAATACATCAATAAGTTTCGATCCATTAAGCTGCCTCAACCGACTTAGGATTAGAATCAACCATGCTGGTCAACATCCACCCAACCAACACAAATTTGGGCAATCAATACTCGTTTGCTCTTGGTTACTATGTTAGAACCGCCTACCAATTGTGAAGTCGCGTGTCAATATGCGATCTCTCTTAATCCTATAATGTGACGCATCATCAGCTATTACATTCTCCACGATCTTTAGCGCTTTATAGAAACATAGAGCATAGCTGACAGATTAATTAGGAAGATCTTAATATTCTACAAAGAAGATGGGAGTAGTTGTATTAGAAGTTCGGTTCTTAGCATTCTATTTTGAGGATTTTGTTACAGGTAGCTTGTAAAAGGAGTTATTACTCAAAAACAATTACCTCCAATTCTACTTGTGTGTTTTTTACCTATTTGTTTGATGATACTTCAATCACCGTCTTCCTTTTTCTATAACTACTAATTTAGTGTGCCTTTATAATCAGAGCTGTCAAAAAAAGCTCATCATTCGTGAACATCTCTTTTTTTGACTCGTTAAGTAGCTTGTATTTGATTCGTTTGTTAAACAAACATGCTGGAAACAAACAAAATTTTTAGTTCGATTGTGTTTTGCTTATTTTGGCTCAAATTATTTAAAAAATAAATAAATAATATGTAAAAGTTAAAATAGTGGTAGCTTTGATATGATATCATAAATTTAGTTTATAATATAAAAAACAAAATTTAGGTGTTAGATATGTAAATACATAAGAATTTGGTGGTATGTATGTAAATGCTCCTAGAATTTTTCCAAAGTTGGTGGTCTGTATGTAAGTGCCCATAGAATTTTTTGTGAATGATATTTAAAAAAAAATGAAGCACGCTCACCTGAAATCATAGAACTACACGCAGTTGTGTTGGAAGTGTTTTAAAATGAAACATTATTGCCGAAATTTAATAATGCTATTTGATTTATCAAATTTCAATAAATTATTATTTCGATTTGAACACAAGCTGAAACAAATCAATAATATTGAATTGAGCCGAACACGAACATATTTTTCACGAGCTATTTAGAACATGACCTATTTTAAGCCGAAAAAATTTTGAATGAGCCGAACATGAAAAGACATTGAGCTCGTTTAAGCTTGGCTTGTTTGCACCCCTAATTATTATGGTTGTAGGAGAAAATTATTGAACATGTCTACATCATATTATAAGTTCTCTCTCCCTCTCTCTGCACCTCTCACCTTTTTGCTTCTTAATCCATATCCCCATACATAACATCATCTCTTGTTAATCTAAGTAGGTTTGCTCAGCAGCTCCACACATCTTCCCCTCCTAAAGCAGTGTGGATGAGGTGGCCCAAGCCCAAAGCCCTATTCACACTTGATTTAATGAATTTTGTGCATTGGAGTTGATGACTTTTATATGTTAACAATATGCATGTCATGCGGATTATATCTAAACCATATTAGTAAAAAAATGTTTATTAAATCACTATGTTATTGAAACTAATCATACAATATGAGATTTAAACTCTATTAATGATCAAGTGAAAGCATGCTAATATTCATATTTTAGGACCTACAACTTCTAATGGATGTAAACTAATCATGCAACCTAGCTTGATTAAATGTCCTTGAAGCTATATAAAACTAATTTATGGCAGCATGAAAGACTTTTGAAACCAACTTAAAGTACAACGACAACAAACATTTATTCAACTAAGTGGGGTTGGCTACATGAATCATTTTTCTCCATTGTGTCTTATTAAGGGTCCTATTTTCATTTAATTCTAATAAATTAAGATCATTTTTTAAAGTTTTAAAAAAAAGCAAACGTTAGTTTCTTAGTCATCATGCCTAGACCCTAAAATTTATAATTAACATCAACATAGTGCTTAAAATGATTATTATTTTTGTTATTTTTATTAGTATTATTGTTGTTATTGTTTTTGTTGTTGTTCTTATTGACCCTAATTTTTGGAAGATTTAGTTAATTTAGTTTGTTTGCGTCATTTGGATTAAATTCCTCAAAATTGATGGTTAATTATGATAAAATCTTATTCATCTCAAATTTATCAAAATTGTTCCAAAAAATTGATGATGCATGGATTTTCATTCAATTAGCAAAAATTTGGGTAAAATCATAATTACCTAAGGGTTTTGCTTTTCAAGGAATTTATAAAAAAAATAACTAAACATGAAATTGTTATCAACCAAGATGATGAAATGAAATATGAAGGAAATGGGGAGTTGAATAAGGGAAGAAATTTTACCATTTCACTCATTGATTCCTCGATAAGTAGGGGTGTAAATGAGCCGAACACGAGCTGCGGGTGTAAACGAGCCGAACACGAGCGAGCCTCGTTTATATTTCGAGCTCAAAAAGTGTGTTTGTGTTCGGTTCCTTTGCTTAGCGAGCCGAACACGAGCTGTTCACGAACAAAGAGTCGTTTTGACAACCATAATCACGTAACCATAAGATGTTAAGGATTGGACCAAGATTTAAAATTTATTGTTTATATTAAAATATCATTTGAATCAAATTTAAGAATTTTTATTATATTTTCTTAATTAATACTTTTAATTGATTATAAATCTTTTTAGCTTGTAATCAATTAAATTTTTTAAAAATACTACTCATCAGTGTGTGTGTGTATATATATATATGAAATTGATGATTAGTATTTCAAATCAAAACGAGCCGAACACAAACAAACAAATCTTTGTTCATGTTCGGCTCGTTAACTTAGCGAACGAGCCGAACACGAGCTATTCGCGAACAACGAGCCGTTTTGACAACCCTATCGATTAGCAAAGTGGCAAGTGATTTTATCTCAAAGAATTGCCCATCCCTCTTTCTAGCATTGTTTAGTTGAGCCAAATTAATTCAATTTCATTCATCTTCTTAAAAGTGTTTTAAATACATTCTATCCACCTAAAAGAGATTTGTTCCCAAATTCAAAGTCAATACATTTATAGAATCATTCTTTTAGTTTTTGAATAAGCGAGGGTCAATTACACATCCATTCTGACTCCCAAGTAGAGCCTCAATCACATTTCACAAAATCCTTTTTGTTAATGAACCTGGCAATTAAGGATGTGTTCTAGTACTTTCTCATAACTTTGATGCTCTCAAGTTAATTGCCGCTCATGTTGAATCATATGGGATTGATAAATTACTCCACTTCTCTCTAGCAATGCATAAGAAACATCATACAAATCATAAACAATGGACATTATTAGTATTATCCATATAAATGCCTGCCAATTTATTCAATGAAAAATCTCTCAATAAGTAAGGAGTGAGATGATGTATGCTATTGATCACCTAACCTATATCATTCCTCTGAAAAGATTCAGCAACCACACCATGAAATCTATAATGATTTGCTTTCATTCCCATTTCAGAATAGGCAAAGATTCAAACATTTCCTAGCTCTTTATTTATTTTACTTACCTCTTTTCCAAGTCAAGCATCTTATTAAAAAAACTTACAATATCCATCTTCATCCCCAACCACCAAAATAGCCCTCTAAGATTTTTATACATCTGAGTACTCTTATGATAGACTGTATATTAGGTAAAATGTATATTCTGAAATGCAGTTTGGTGAAGACCGACATAATCTAAAACACATGTTTTATTTTTTGAACTTCAACATATGAGTCTAATCCTATCCAAATTTAGGTCTCAACCTTTTCTATTTTTATTCTTTAATCCACAATCATAAGCTTTACTTAATGGTACCAACTCTAATTGAAGTTGTCCTATTTTATCAACTGATTGTTTCTTCCAAGCTATAATCAATAAATATATCATAGGCCGAAGAATTCATACTCATAGGCATCAATCATAATATTCCCCCTCCTTGAATGATATTGGATTTGTAAATCATAATCTTTCATTTCATCCAACCACTTTCTTTATCTGGAGTTCAATTACTTCTAGGTGCAGATGCAATTTAAGCTTTGATGGTCTCTGAAAACCTCATAATGGACCTCATATAGATGGTAACTAAATCTTCAATTACTATTGCAACGTGCTCCAAGTCATGTTTAAGATAATTTTTCTCATATACTTCTAATTGGCCTGCACCATTTTACGTCATTTTTTTTAAGCACCCAACAAAATTTTAACAAAATGCATGACTGCAGATTTAAAACTCTTTTAACAGTAGGCAGTATAATGAGAATTAGAGCAGATACGAAGCAATCTTTGAGCTTTTAAAAACTTTTCTTACATGCTTAAGACCGCCAAGTAATCTTTGAGCTTTTGAAAGCTCTTCTCACATGCTAAGACCGTTCAAATTTGATTGTCTTGCTAATAGAGCAATAGGGCTTCAATACAAATAAATTCTCTACAAAACATCTGTAATAATCTAGTAGTCTGCGAAAACTAATGGGACTCTACCACTGAATAATAACTTCAATCTTCAGTGCTTTTATTGATGTTTTGGTTATTTATAACGTAACAAGGAACGCCACTTCCTCCAACTAGAACTCACACTGGAGATCTCAATATATATTTTTTGCTAAGCGATCCTAAAATGCTGATCATGCTCTTCTTTATTCTTTAGGGTGGCTCTTCTTGATTCTTTGAGTAGACCAATAGGCCATCAATAAAGATAATAACAAACTGATATATATGCATACATACAATGCATGCATGCACTATGTATGTATGTATGTGTGTATGTATGGATGCATGCATTGTATGTATGCATGCATGCATGCATGCATGTATGGATGTTGCATGCATACAGGCATGTGCATGTATGTATGGATGTATGCATGTGCATGTATGTATGGATGGATGTATGTATGGATGGATGCATGTATGTATGCATGCATGCATGTATGCATGGATGTTGCATGCATATGTATGCATGCATGTATGGATGGATGTATGTATGGATGTATGCATGTATGCATGTATGTATGCATGCATGTATGTATGGATGTTGCATGCATGTGCATGTATGTATGGATGCATGCCTGTTAATTTTAAATGTTAATTTAAAAATTAATTTAGAATTAATTTTAAATGAGCGGAAGCATGGTGAGTTAAGACATTAGAAAACTCTAGAAAAAATTTTAATTTTATAGAATGGAGTCAAAACAAAACATAAAATGATTAAATCTTAAAATTTCTAATAAAAATAAAAACATTATTTCATTAGATCATCATAAATTTATATGTAGGTTTTCTAAAGATTTTAAACATGAATTACACACTTATAATAAGAGAATGAATAGTATAAATAGAGCTTCATATATCTTTAGCAGAATCTCTAAAGTTACACCATGAAAAAGTTTATAGAATACTAGAAAAATCTTTAAAAAATTTAGGAGATGTAAAAATATTAATACTAACAAAAAATTTAGAATATATTAAGAAATAAAATGATGATATATTAAATAAAATTTGGATAGATCAGAAAAACTTAGAATTTTTAATCTATAAAATAAAAACTTTATTAAAAGAACCTAAGCAATTTAAAAATATTTTAGAAATAGCAAATGAGAAAATTAAAAAAGTTGAATATTTACTTTTAGAAATTAAATGAATAATTCTAGCATGAGTAAGTTTGAAGATATTCAAATTTGTAAAGATACTTTAGAAGAAGCTAAAAAATATCATGAAAAAGTATTAGAATTAACAAATTACTTAGGAATGCAGGGTAGTGATAAAATATATCTTAAAATATTAAATTTCTAAACAATAATTTTAATACAACTATATGAAAAAATAATAACTATTGAAGATAAATTAAAAAATATAGAAGAAAAAACAAATATTATCTCTAGCAAAGGAAAATAAATTATTTCATATAAATCATGATAGGATGTGAAAAACATATATCTTTGTTTAAGAAAAAACTAACTAAATTTGATAAGAAAATATCTGAAATACTAGGTATTGAATCACAATTGGATATGTTTAATAATAAGAAAATAAACTTAGTAAAAATAAAAAATAAAATGTATGAAAATTTTCTACTATTTAGATTATCTATAATACAAACAATAGCTGAACAAAAATTAAGTTGTGTATCAAATTTAGATCAGTTAAGTTTACCTATAATAGTAAAAGACAATTGAGAACAGATTATACAACAAATGATGACACAATTACATATAGGATTAATTATGATTGAAGTTAAAGATCTGTATAGAAAAAATTTAGG
The DNA here is from genome assembly GCA_003013225.1 of Phalaenopsis aphrodite. NCBI lineage: Eukaryota > Viridiplantae > Streptophyta > Magnoliopsida > Asparagales > Orchidaceae > Phalaenopsis > Phalaenopsis aphrodite. The sequence goes on from NEWO01000001.1 coordinate 1,357,401, forward strand.
AACAAAGAATTTGGTAGTATTATTAGATAATTGATTGAGTGATTTAGCAAAATCAATTATCAGATCATTTGAAATAGACATGGATGATAATGGAGTCATCATATATTTTGTTCCAAATATTATTATGGATTCTAGAGAATGTGTACAACATTTGAAGATAGAAATCAAAATTAAATGTTATAATATGATTGCTGGATCTTTAAATCTTAGAATAACTACAAGATTCATAAGAAAAATGCAGGAACATTCCAATGTTAAATTTAAATTAAACAATGAAGAAATAAAATTAGTGTTAGCAAGCCAAGGTATTAGAGCAATAGCAGACAAAAAATTTAGTTCGGAGATATATGCAGGTACTGAATAGAGTATTAGTACCAAATTTATAGAAAAGTCTATATTAGTACCAAATTTGTCTGCTATTGCTCTAATACATTCGCTTGCTAACATTAATTCTATTTCTTAATTGTTTAATTTAAATTTAACATCGGAATGTTTCTGCATTTTTCTTATGAATCCTGTAGTTATTCTAAGATTTAAAGATCCAACAGTCATATTATAACCTTTAGTCTTGATTCCTATCTTCAAATGTTATACACATTTCTGTAGTATCCATAATAAAATTTGGAACAAAATATATAATAACTCCATTATCATTCATGTCTATTTTGCTAAATCACTCCATCGATTATCTAATAATACTACCAAAGACTTTGTTCCTAAATTTTTC